>JAGFNQ010004031.1:0-16201 GCA_024364735.1 Boesenbergia rotunda | reverse complement strand
AGCAGAAAATCCTGTGCAGCACTGATGTCCTATCGTCACTGTCTCTACCACTTCAGAAAGAAATAAAGGATTTTGGAGTCGAGGTAATAATTGGGCAACTTTCTGCATTGACTCTAGAGTCAACCCTGCTTGTGGATATACAAAGAAAGCAAAGTCAAGACCCAGAGATCCAAAAGATCAAGCAGGGGATCCAAGAGGCAGAAAATTCAGAGTTTCGAGTATCAGATAGTGGCATCCTCTATTTGGAGACCGCCTTTGCGTCCCCAATGATGAGGAACTAAGAAGGAATATTTAGAAGAAGCCCACAGTACCCCGTACTCTATGCATCCTGGTTCTACCAAGATGTACCAAGATTTAAAGCAAAGGTTCTGGTGGTCTGGACTCAAGCGAGACGTGGCCAGATATATCAGTACCTGCTTGACCTGCCAGAGGGTCAAAGCCGAGCACCAGAGACCAGGAGGAGTTCTACAGCCACTTCCCATTCCAGAGTGGAAGTGGGAAGAAATATCCATGGACTTTATCACAGGTCTTCCAAGAACCACCCATGGACATGATGCAATCTGGGTGATAGTGGACAGGTTGACCAAGTCTGCCCACTTCCTAGCCATCAAGTTATCGCATTCGGTAGAGCAGTTAGCACAGCTGTACGTGAAAGAGGTGATCAGGCTTCACGGAGTTCCGAAGTCGATCGTGTCTGACAGAGATGGGCGATTCACCTCCCATTTTTGGAAGTGTGTTCAGGACGCCCTAGGCACCAGACTTCAGTTCAGCACAGCTTTCCATCCCCAGACAGATGGACAAACAGAGAGAGTAAATCAGATTTTAGAAGACATGCTCAGGGCTTGTGCATTGGACTTTAAAGGTAGTTGGTGCAAATTTCTGTGCTTAGCTGAGTTTGCCTACAACAATAGCTATCAGGCCACCATCAGGATGGCACCTTATGAGGCATTATATGGCAGGAAATGTAGATCACCCATATGTTGGCAAGAAGCTGGTGAGAGGAAAGAGATGGAGTCAGGATTAGGCAGCCAGACTGAGCTTATAGATGAAACCGCTCAGGCTATCCAGACGATCCGCCAGAGGATTGAGACTGCCCAGAGTAGACAGAAAAGTTATGCTGACACACGCCGTAGGCCACTTGAATTTCAAGTTGGAGATTCAGTATTTCTCAAGGTCGCTCCCATGAAGGGAGTGGTGAGATTTGGCAAGAAGGGCAAGCTGAGTCCTCGCTACATAGGACCCTACAAGATTATAAAGAGAGTTGGGAAAGTAGCCTATGAGCTGGACTTGCCAGAGGATATGTCAGTTATCCACAGTACCTTTCATGTCTATATGCTAAAGAAGTGTATTCACGACCCTAGCCAAGTGATTCAGCCTCAGTCAGTACAGATCCAAGAAGATCTTAGTTATGAGAGCAGACCGACACAGATAGTGGACAAAGCAGTTAAGAGATTAAGAAACAAAGAAGTGCCACTAGTGAAGGTCATCTGGCAGAATCAAAAGCATGAAGAGGCTACTTGGGAACGTGAGGACAGCATGAGAGAGAGATATCCAGAATTATTCTAAGTTCGAGGACGAACTTTTTATAAGGTATGGGGGATTGTAACGCCCCAAAATTTCCATCTTTAGTTCATAAAGTCCTTAGAATTATTTAGAAATGGTTTAGAAATATTCTAGATATTTTTAGGAATTTTTAGAGTATTTTTATGGAATTTTCCGAGTCCGTTTGGTATTTTTGGAAAAAGAAAAAAGAAAAAGGAAAAAGGAGAAAAAGAAAAAAACCGGTTTAGTGCAGCGGGTGGTTCGAACCCGCGACCACACCGAAACAGCACAAGCGCCCAACCGGCTGGGCTAGGGGTATCAAGCACAGAAACGGATGGAGAGAAGGGTATTTAAGCGATAGTTAGGTTGATCCGACCCTTAAGTATAAATAGAAAATTTAAAGAGAGAAGTTGGGATTTTCTCTCAAAACCCTTTCGGCCAACACCTTGCGCCGACCCCTCTCCCTCTCCTCTCTTGTGCGCACGCCACACCAAGGCCTAGAGGGCCGGCCAAGGCTTTTCTCCAAGAGATAATCCTATATTTGGGATCCCCGCGACGAGAGGAACGCGTAGACGTGAAGAATTCTCCGAGATCTCAAGTTTCTCCCGAGCTCTAGACGTTAATCTTGGTTGTAAGTCCAAGATATCAATGTAAGTACTGCTCACCTGCAGTAAGAGGCGGTTTTTCCGCGAGAATTTCCTTTAAAAGTTTTCAAAAAGAGATATTTCCTTTTTGTTTTAGTTTTTGCATGTAATCTTAGTTTCTTATATGCTTGTATATGTTTGATAAGTACCCTATGTGAGTTTAGGGCCAAGAAAGCTATGAGAAAAGATAAAGATAAGAAAAGAAAAGGCCAAGGCCTTGAGAAATCCCCAAAAGTCAAGACTTAGGGATTTTTAGCACGCAAGGTGCTCCAGAAAATGCCAAGGCATTTACAGATAAGAAAGAAAAGTAAGAAAAGCTATTTTATTTTATAAGGCCAGTACCCGGCGTCCAAGGGCGTCGTTAAAGAAATCCAGGTGTCCAATTCCAAGGTCTTGGCCCTGGTAGACCAAGGTCTGCTCTATTAGGATTGGTGGCTCGCTACCCCAACCTTTTAGGGAACGCGCATATCAGATGGTACTTACGTCTTCAGTGGATCCAAGTGATTAGTATTTTCAAGTATATGCTTTAGCAAAGTTTTCGAAAATTTAAAGAGTTTTCTAAAAGTTAAAGAATAGCTAAAGTTTCAAGTTGAGCCAAGAAAAGTAAATTGAGATTTATTATTGCTTGAGTATGCATGTTTTGAGTTATACATGTTCTTAGTTTTCTTTCAAGCATATTAGTATCTCATATGATTTTCATATTGTTCTAGAAGCATGTTTGCACATTCGAGATTTTGTGAGCTAGATAGTACTTACTAAGCTTTTGCTTATAGATGCATTTCCTCTTATTGCAGATAAAGGTAAAGGCAAGCAATTCTGAAGGAAGACGACGAGGCGGTGCTGAGTAGAGTGTGTGTGGTGGCTGATTATGGAGAGATCCTTGAGACGAGACATTTTAGTTATTTGAATTGTCGTGTTTAAGTTTATTCAAATTTCAAGTTCTTGCTTTATGGTGATTATGGAGTATTTGGGTTTTGGATAGTTTTATATGCTAAATTTAATAGAGTAGAGATTCCATGTCATTTCCTTTAGCATATATATCCCCATGATTGCATTGGATGAGTAAAAGTGTGAGTAGTTAGAAATATTGATACTTTGTTAGAGAAAAAGGTGTTTGTGTTAAGATAGTATCAATTTTCCTTTTGAATCGAGTTTTATTGCTTAAAAATGTTTAGAAAAGTTGTAATCACATTTCATAATGCATTAGCAAGGTTGTAGAACTCATAGTTGATGTCATGGATGCATAGGAGTCAAGATTGGTACAAACTCCATTGTTAAAGTTTAAACAAATTTGTTTAGTTTATTTTCTTTCATAAAAGTCCTAAAATCAAGTTTATGGATTCGTTTGATTGGTTAAATTGTTTGGGAAGTTGACATAGAGTATAGAAATGGTGTCGTAGTTTGATATGGCTCGAAATTGAAGGAATGGTGGACTTGGAAAGCAAGGGCCGAAAACCTGTAAAACTGAATACAGCCGTATCAGTCGACTGCGACGTCACCAGTCGACTGGTACGGGCTGTTTAGGTTGAGTAAAGCTGTTTTCGATAAGTATAAATTATGAGATTTGAGAAGGAAGTGTAATATGGAATCATGCATGACTACTTAAGTTAGAATATCATTTTTAGATGAATTTAAAAGATTCAAAGAAAAGATTTCCGAAATTTTTAGTCATGTATCTTGGTTGAGAAGTAGAGGAAAGTAACGATCCGTCTAAAGGCAGTAAGAAGGAGGGTCGCTACATTCAAAGTGGCTCTCTTCCTAAGTTCTACATTTTTAATGAAAGTGGAGCATCACTCAAACACAACATTGTTCTTGCACTACCATAAACTTGCTTATTATCTACTCTCCACCATCATTTTTGATTTGGATCCACACCTACAAAAGCTTATTCAATCAAGCTAAAGAAATATGAAATGATAAGACTGAAATATAGAAATTTAATGATTTTGATACCAAAGACTCATGATAAAGAAAATAAAGAGATATGATATGATAAGAAGATATGGAAAAGTAAAGAAAATGATATGATAAGGAAATATGAAAAAGTAAAGAAAATGGAAGACTTGGATACTCAAAAATGTCTCTGATGCACTTTGCCCCTTTGATGGTATCTTGTAGTGAATTTAGAGCTAATATGAGTAAGGGTCTGATGATAAGCATTACTGAATTCATGGTGTCAAAGTTTCTGTTCTGTGCCACTGCTTGCTGTGTGTGCCAACGCCTTCTGATCGGTCAAGAGACCGATCAGATCTGCTTCTGAACGGGCTGGAGTTAATTTGATCGGACTGGCTTCCCTCTGATCGGACTGGTGACCGATCAGAGCACCAACAGAAGCTGAAACTGAATAAAACCTGGAACTGATTTCTGCCTGATTTCTCTCCTTATCAATCAGTAGCTAACTCTTCCAATTCAGCTATCATTTTCGATCACTTCTTGCAATTTAGAGGCTTAATCCAACTCCACATTCCACTTCATTCTCATTTTATTTTTCTTTTCTTCTCTTTTGTTTTTCAGCTACTCTTCCTATTTTGTTTGCAACTAAGTTCTTTTTCTATTTTTTTTTCAGTTTCAATTCAGAATCATCCCTCCGTAAACTGGCAGATTGCTTCAATTTCAGACTTTGCAGCTTGTAGATTGCCAAAGGTGGTCCCAACATTGGAACTTCAATTTCCAGATTCAATTAAAGAGGAATTGGCACCTTCACTTCCTAAAATCACTGTTTTTCTTTCTTCTTCTTTTTTTTTCTTTTCAATTCGCCTCATAGAACTTGAAACATCAAATTATATCCAAGAACTTAGATGTTCCACATGTAGCCTTCACTAGCCACTTCTTGCAATTCATTCTTGATACAAAACTTCATTCAAGTTGGCACCACTTTTCTAACACCCAAAACAACCAAAGCCTCCCCCACACTTAAACTTTTGTCCGTCTCGGGCAAAGTAACATCAAGAACATTAAAGTACCTAAGTCCATGGAAAATATGGTAATGTGCAAAAAAATAGGAGAAGGAAAATAGAATATAGAGTAACAAGAAGTATAACAAAATTGATATGAGAAGGAAAACAAAGTGATTCACCTCTATAAATGTGGTCCAATCATAGAAATATAGCTTCGAAAGAATCTAAGCAAGTTCTAGAGTACAATCACATGTGGGTATCACAAAAATTTGACCAATTCCTCACTAGGTAAAAAGAATTCATCTCAAGTCATCAATCTAGAGTCCATAACTAAGAAGTACTCAAGCATCCAAGACTTTTCATCCATTGGTTCAAATCCTAAGTTTTAACAACCAAATTTAATTTGCTTTCAAAGGACTCTAAAATGATATAAGAAAATCTAGATGGATACATTTATTCCTAGTCATGCAACAAACAAAGTGCCAAGAAGAACATGGTATCTACCATGACTTTTATTCATTCTAAACTACCTAAGCATTTATTAGCAAGAACTCATTTTAAAAGAGAATTACTGCATGAAAACATGAAAGTGATATTTACAATGAAATAAGAGTGTAGAAAGAAATAACTTCCCTTAAAATTGGGTAAAGAGCACGTAGCATCCATCTTGGGAGAACTATCCTCATGTGATCAATCTCATAGTGTGCTTTCTCCCTTATTAATTTTAGGTAAAGAGCATGTAGCATACATCTATGACTTTTTCACAACAATTAATCTCAGTCTCTACATAAGATGTGTCAAGAAATTCATTACATTCAACAAAATCAACCCTAGGTTCCTCTATGAAAATTTCACAATCAATCTGTACATAAGATGTATCAAGAATTGCTTCACAGCCAACAAAATCAATTTTAGGTACCTCTATGGATTTTTCACAAACAGGTTCTACATAAGATGTGTCAATAGATTCATCACCTTCAACAAACTCAACCCTAGGTACCTCTATGAATTTTTATAAACAATCAGCCTCAGTCTCTACATAAGATGCATCAAGAATTGTATCACATTCAACAAAATCAGCACTAGGTACCTTTTTAAATTTTTCACAGTCAATTTCTACAAAAGATGTATCAAGAAACTCTTCACAACCAACAAATTCATCCTTATGTACATTTATAAGTTTTTCACAACAATTAATCTCAGTCTCTGTTGGTGCAGAATGCACCCAAGTCGAACCTGAGTTTTGATAATGGCAACAGGACTCAAAAGATAAGGTATGAATGTTATCTAACATGTTACTCAAGTGTGCAGGGTACAAAGTCCTAGCGAAGGACTGCTAGGCACTGGCGAAGGAATGCCAGGGTACAAAGTCCTAGCGAAGGACTGCTAGGCACTGGCGAAGGAATGCCATGGTACAAAGTCCTAGCGAAGGACTGCTAGGCACTGGCGAAGGAATGCCAGGGTACAAAGACCTAGCAAAGGAATGCTAGGCACTGGCAAAGGAATGCCAGGGTACTAAAGTCCTAGCGAAGGACTGCTAGGCACCGGGCAAAGGACAGCTCGGTATCCAAGACCTGGCAAAGGACCGCTGGGCAAAAGTCCAACCGGAGGAGCCGGTTGGCATCAGGTACATTCTCCCGAGAGGAGTAGATGAGGACGCGTTCCCCGTCGAGGGAACAGTAGTCGTCGGTTCGACCTAGGGCTCCATTTTGGAGGCCCAAAAGTCAGAACCAAGACAGCTAAGGCTGTATAAACTAACATCTTATTGCTTTATGGTGTTTTGGACTAACCCTGGATGCATGACCGAAGGAACGAGTGTCTGCAGCTCAGAGAGCCTCAAAGGAGTGAGGCAACAGCTGACCAGGGCGCCCGGAGTGTCCCAGGCGCCCCCAAGTCCGGGCGCCCCCAAGGTGAACACAAAACACATAATACAAAAGAAGGCTTCGACAGTTCATGTTCGGGGCGCCCCCGTGCTCCCGGGCGCCCCCGCTGCTCCCGGGCGCCCACAACGTCCCGGGCGCCCCCTGCGCAAGCCATCGATGCAGAAGCCAGCGAAGCCAAGGGATAAGCTCTGACCCGGTCAACCCGGGCGCCCCTAGCGTCCCGGGCAGCCCGGTCAAGATCTGATCCCGAGATTGAAGGGATCAGAAGCTGACCGAGACAGAGGTGGATCGACCGACACGTGGGGGGGGGGGCGCCCCCGACGTTCCGGGCGCCCCCAGGGCCTATAAAAGGGCCCTCGACCCCAAGGCTTCGAAAAAAAATTCATTCAACGCTTCTACGCTCTTCTGCTCTCGCGCTCTACTCCGGAAACCTCCCGACTCGAGACTCAAGCGCCGACGACGTCCCGCTACTCCGAAAAAGACAACCTACATCGGACGTCGGTAAAAGAAGAGTTTTCGTTTTAAAAGTTTACTTTGCTATATTTGTAATTCAATACTGTAAACTGATTTGCGAACCTATAGAATTGCCCACAGAAAACGGTCAACGACCGTGGGTCTTGGAGTAGGAGTCGACCTAGGCTCCGAACCAAGTAAAACTACCTGTGTTTGCGTTTGATTGTTTTATTCCGCTGCGTAATTTCTCTAATCCTAAAATCCGAATGTTTTCCAATATTCACCCCCCCTCTATCGGTTCTCTCGATCCAACAAGTGGTATCAGAGCGGGGAAGTTCAAATTTGGTGCAACCACCAGTTTGAAAATTTTTCAGATTTTTCTTTTTTTTTCGAATCCTTTTTAATATTTTTCGTTTGAATTTCTTCTCGTTGATCGAGGTTGGTGCAACACCCTCGACAAATAGTTTTTCCTTTTATCCCGCACTACTAATCCAAGACCAAGTCTTGGGATATTTTTTTTGTTAGTTATTCTTTTTCAGATCAAATGGCCATGCAAGAAGGCTTCAGCACCGCAAGACCGCCTCTCTTCAGTGGAGAAGATTTCTCCTATTGGAAGAGCAGAATGGAGGTCCACCTGAAAACTCAGGTGGACATGTGGATAATCATCCAGTCCGGACTGGAGATTCCCAAAAATGCTGAAGGAGTTCCTCAAAGCTACACAGAGTGGGACACCGCTCTGAAACGAAGAATTGAAGCGGATGTAAAGGCGACCCAGACCCTTCAATGCGGCTTAACAAAGGAGGAGCTGAACCGGGTGGGCCCCTTCAACAGTGCCAAGGAGCTGTGGGTAAAACTGATCGAGCTGCACAAAGGAACATCAGACACTCGGATCAGCAAGAGAGACCTGCTCCTGAACAAGCTGTATACCATCAAAATGACCAACAACAAAACAACTGCTCAGCTTCACGCCCGGATTCAAGAACTAATGAACGGTCTACACACCATAGGTCACAAGGTAGAAAACCGTGACCTAATAAGGTATGCTTTAAACGCTTTCCCGAGAAATACCTTGTGGGCATCTATGGTAGATGCATACAAGGTTTCAAGGGACCTTTCAAAAATAAAATTAGATGAATTATTTTCTGAATTAGAACTGCATGAACAGACTAATTGCAATTTGGCCGAGAAAGGTATTGCCTTTGTCGCAGGTAAAACTGGAAGGTCAACCAAGAAAAAGTCTCAACCTGAACCTGAGTCTAACTCAGACTCAGACTCAGAAGATGAAGAAGGAGATCGACCTAAGCTGGTCCGACTGGCAAGAAACTACTACAAAGAACTGAAGAATCAAACCAACAGAAGGAAAGCCAGCCGAAGAAAGGATGAACCAGCTGAACCCGCAAACGAAAAGAACAAGCTCAACGTGACCTGCTACGAGTGTAAGAAGAAGGGTCACTACAAGACGGAGTGTCCGAATCTAAAGGAAACCAAGAAGAATAGAAGAAAGAAGGCACTTCAAGCAACATGGGATGAGTCCTCCTCCTCTGAAGAAGAAGAGGTCCCACAATGAAACCTAGTAGCACTAACCGCCTCAGAAGAAGTCGAGACCGAGTCAGAATCAGAACAGGATGATGGCAGACTGACATTCTCAGAGGATGGGGAAATCAAGGTAAGTGGATTTACTAGATGTCAATTAAATGAACTAATTTCGTATCTTTCTCGAGATTTGGCTAAAACCAAACTCCGAGTCGAATCCCTCCGACAGGAAGTAAAACTCCTAAAAGAGGGAGCTGACTCTAAACCCTTAACCAAGAAGGTTCAAGAAGGAACTCCTACTCAAATTGAAAAACTTGAGAAAGAGAACTCCTCCCTGAAAACTCAGGTTAAGGATCTTAGATCAGCTTTAGAACGATTCACTTCTGGTTCCAAGGGTCTTGACATGATTCTTGGAAAGCAGAAATCAGTTCTAAATCGATCCGGACTTGGCTATAGAACCAATTCTAGACAAAGATCTTACTTTGCTGTACTGAATCAGTCCAGAAGTAAAGTTCAGGCATGGGTACCTAAACTGTACCTGAACTAACCAACTGGATCAAATTAGTATTGGATCCCCAAGGACAAGATTCACATCTTGCCTAATCATTACCGTGGCTTTAGTCCAGGGGGGAGCCAAATTAAAAACTATATTTATTGTTAAATAGAATTTAATTCTTGATTGTAATTTGCTTGTTTGATTGTTTATTTAAATTTTTGCAATTTACCATGCTTAGATTTAGGAATGGTTAGTATAAGGACTGAACAAACTTAACTGAAACTTGACAACATAGTATTGGGTGGAGGTGAGATGATAGTACGTTAGGGAAACCAATTCTAATAAGGTCAAGTTTACTTGGTCTCTTTAGACTGGTGAAACTAGCCGAAGCTACCGATCCAAAACCCAAACTAGTTAGAACAGAACTTTTTCAAAGATTAATTTTGAAAATGAAATTTCATTAAACGACTTTATCAAGGAAAGGGTTGATGATCCAATAAGGCTACGGCCAAAGAAGGCCTAGTGCCTCGCCAAGACCTGGAAGCCAATTTTTGAATTTCAAATTCAAATTACTTTTTGTCAAATTCAAATCTAACACAAATTTTCAGTTAGGTATAGATTCAAACATTTCCTTTCAAAATAAATTTAACTGTTTTCAAAGATTAATTTAAGGTTTTCAAAATAAATAATAGTTTTTCAAAATAACTTTACTTATCAAAACCTATCTCACAAAACCTGTAAGGCGAACGTGGTTGAAAATCCTAGATTTGGGTGAGACAGACTAGGTTGTGAAATCAAATTAAGCTATTCCTGATTCTAATTGGATCCAAATCAATAAAACTCTTTATGTGTAGGAACATAAAGATTTGGACCAATGGATGTTGGATAGCAGTTGCTCCAGACACATGACTGGAGATAAATTGAAATTCACCAAACTCAAGTTCAAGAACCTAGGCTCAGTGGCATTTGGCAACAATGCTACACTCAAGGTAATTGGGTCAGGTAATATTGAACATAAATCTGACTTTATGATTAAGAAAGTTCTTTTGGTTGAAAACTTCAATTTTAACTTGCTTAGCATAAGTCAGTTATGTGATTCTGGTTATGTAGTTACTTTCAACAATTCTAACTGCCTAATTAGAAACCTGCAAGACTCAGAAATCATCCTTAAGGGCACTAGGAAAAATAATGTATTCACTATAAACCTTCGCCTAGTACCTAAATGTATGTTAACTCAGTTAGAACAATCAAATCTCTGGCATAGGAGACTAGGTCACACTAATCTGAGAACTATCTCAAAAATCACCCAACTTGGCTTAATCAAAGGTATCCCCAAATTAAAAATAATGAAAACTTAATATGTGAATCATGTAATCAAGGCAAAAAAACCAAATCTAATCACAAACTAATCCAATCTGATCTAACTCAAACCACACTTGAGCTCCTGCACCTTGACCTATTTGATTCACATGGAGCCAAGTCACTAAGCGGGAACCGATACTGCTTAGTAATAGTTGATGATTACTCTAGGTTCACCTGGGTTAGGTTTCTAAAAACCAAAGATGAAACCCTAAACCTATTTAATGAATTCTGTAAACTAATTGAAAATCAAAACGATACTAAAATTAAAAGACTTAGGAGTGACCACGGGGGAGAATTTGAAAATCAACGATTCGAGGAATTCTGTAAGGTAAATGGGTATTTACATGAATTTTCATGTCCTAGAACCCCCCAACAAAATGGGATAGTCGAAAGAAGAAATAGAACATTACAGGAAGCTGCTAGGGCTATGCTCAACGAATTTAGCTTAGCAAACCAATATTGGGCAGAAGCAATTAGTACGGCTTGTTACATCCAAAATAGGGTTCTGATTAACAAGCGACACAACAAAACACCCTATGAACTCTACTACCATAGACTCCCAAATCTACACTACCTAAGGGTCTTTGGATGTAAAGTCCATATCCTAAACACCAAAAACTATTTAGGAAAATTTTAATCCAAGTCAAACCCAGGTATCTTCCTAGGATACTCAACCACAAGTAGAGCCTATAGAGTTTACAACAAACAAACTAAGAAAATTGAAGAAACAACAAACTTAATATTTGATGAAGAAATCAACTCAACATCTGATAATCAAGACCTAACTTCATCAAATTCTAATCAAGAAAATAATGAACAAACTATTGAACCTTTAATTGAACCCTTAAACGAACTAACTATTGAACCAATTAATGAGTCAACTGAACCAATTATCGAACCAACAAATGAACCAGCTCAAAGAGTCGAATCAAATAGTGAACCAAACCGACCAGCCGGACCTGAGGCTGAACCAAGTTCTAGAAGAACCAAGAAACCCAGACTTAGTCACCCAACCGATCAAATTGTGGGTGATCCAACTCTAGGAGTCAGGACTAGATCCTCCTATAGAAACCTTAGTCAAATAGCTATGATATCAAAAATTGAACCCAAAACTATAGAGGAAGCCCTACCTGATCCTGATTGGATCATAGCTATGCAAGAAGAGCTAGCTCAATTTGAGAGAAACCAAGTTTGGGAATTAGTACCTAAACCTGAGGGCAAATCCATCATTGACACTAAGTGGGTCTTTAGGAATAAGCTAAATGATCAAGGAGAAATAGTCAGAAATAAAGCCCGCTCAGTAGCAAAGGGTTTCAGCCAAGTAGAAGGATTAGATTACGACGAAACATATGCCCCAGTAGCTAGACTTGAGTCCATTAGGATGTTATTAGCCTTTGCATCCCATAAAGGATTTAAGCTATACCAAATGGATGTAAAGTCAGCTTTTCTAAATGGATTCATCAAAGAAGAAGTTTATGTAGGACAACCCCTTGGGTTTGAGGACTTAGAAAGACCTAACCACGTTTACAAACTTACTAAAGCACTATATGGGCTAAAACAAGCACCTAGGGCCTGGTATGAACGTTTATCAACTTACTTAATCTCTAAAGAATTTAAATAAGGACAAATTGACTCAACCTTATTTATTAAAACCCTAGGAAAAGATATATTTATTGCCCAAATTTACGTAGATGATATAATCTTTGGGTCCACCAACTCGAATTTTCTAAAAGAATTTGTTAAAATAATGGAAAACGAATTTGAAATGAGCCTAGTTGGTGAACTTAACTTTTTCCTAGGCTTACAAATTAAACAAACTAGGGATGGAAACTATGCCCATCAATCCAAATATGCTAAAGAGTTAATAAAGAAATTTAAAATGGATAACTCTAAAAGCATAAGTACCCCCATGGCCACTAATGTAAAAATAGATAGTGACCCTGATGGTAAACTAGTGGACCTTAAACTCTATAGAAGTATGATAGGTAGTCTACTGTACCTTACAGCCAGCAGACCTGACATTCTTTTTGCTGTAGGGATGTGTGCTAGATACCAAACCTGTGTTAAGGAAACACACTTAGCAGCCCTAAAAAGAATACTAAGATATGTAAAGGGCACCCTAAATGTAGGGATTTGGTATCCTAGAACCTCAACCTTCAATTTGTCAGGATACTCGGATTCTGACTATGCTGGT
Source organism: Boesenbergia rotunda (assembly GCA_024364735.1). Classification (NCBI taxonomy): domain Eukaryota; kingdom Viridiplantae; phylum Streptophyta; class Magnoliopsida; order Zingiberales; family Zingiberaceae; genus Boesenbergia; species Boesenbergia rotunda. Next base: position 3,197 of record JAGFNQ010004031.1, on the reverse strand, counting down.
TGCAAATTAGATAGAAAGAGCACGAGTGGAAGCTGCCAACTGTTAGGAAATAGTCTAGTAAGTTGGTGCAGCAGAAAACAACACTGTGTGACTCTATCCACAACTGAAGCTGAATATGTTGCCTTAGGAGAATGTGTAGCTCAACTTTTATGGATGATGCACACTCTTAAGGACTTCCAGCTTAACTACACCCAAACTCAGGTTTTCATTGACAATATAAGTTCAATTAATCTAACTAAGAACCCAATCCAACATTCCAGAACCAAACACATAGAAGTTAAACATCACTTTGTAAGAGACCATGTAGCCAGGGGTGAAATAGTACTTAAGCATATAGACTCTAAATCCAACTTAGCTGATATATTCACAAAACCCTTACCTGAGTCTGAGTTCAGCTCACTAAGAAGGCAGTTAGGATTGTGCTCAGTAGAATAGGTTAACTCTACTTTTGATTTTCTTACTACTTTACTTGATTTAAAAATCAGTTTCTAAAAGAATTTTAAAAAATTGTTTTACTTAGTTTTTTTAATTTTTTTTTCAACTTAGTTTTATTTCAAAACTACCCCTTTCAAAACTAGGGCTTTTTCGCAAATGGACTTAGCCTAGGCCCTAACCCTAGAACTGCATGCACCTATAGATTTAGAAGCCAGCATCTCACAAGCACCTTAGGGTACTTTTTGATTGATAACCTAGAATGGGTTGAGATGCTTAGGTCTTTGCCTTAATTCAAGATGCTTTAAGTCAGTGCATTTGCAGTAATTGGGGCACTAAATACAATTTACACAGCAATCAAGTTATGTGTCAAGTTTAGAAAATCTAACTTGAACAGAAACACTTAACTTGATTAACCCTAGCAAAAACTACTATTTATAACAGTTAGTAAGTAGCTAATTGGGGTTAGACAGGTCCCTACAGAGAAAATTAACTGATTTGGTTTAAGTCTTATCATGAATTGGTTCAGTACAGCAAAATCATGCAAATATTTTCCTTTATAAAAGTTATTTCCTTTATGCAATTTAATTTCTGCTATATTTATCTGTTTTTGATATATGGAAAAGGGGGAGAGATAGGAAAGGAGAGAGTTTAAAATTTTTCTAGCTCAAAATTTTTTTTAACTCTATCCTTTATTCAAAAAGTTCTCAAGCTTTTCAAAACTTTTCTAAGCTCTTAAGCTTTTCAAACATTTCTAAGTACTTAAGCTTTTCAAAACTTTTCTAAGTACTCATGTTTTTCAAAATTTTTCAAACTTTATCTTTAATTCAAAAAGTACTAAGTTACTAAGTACTTAAGTTCTCAAGTTTTCAAATCTTACTAAGTACTTAAATTTTCAAAATTCTACTAAGTACTTAAGCTTTCAAAACTTTACTGAGTTCTTAAAGTTTCAAAATCTTATTAAATACTTAAGTTTTTAATTTTCAAAAAAGTGCTAAGTACTTTAAACTAACGGTTCCTAAAAGTTTCCTAAGTACTTAAAACTGAAGTTTTTTCAAACTCTAAGTACTAACCAAGTACTTTAAAACTTAAGTTTTCAAAACTTTTGAGTACTTTAAACTTAAGGCGTCAAAATTTTTGGTACTTAAAACTTAAGTTTTCAAAACTCTTCTTAAAGTTTTCAAATTTGTCAAAGTGGTTAAATTCTTTCCAAAGTACACAACGAAAATCATTTTGGAAAATATAAGCTTTAAAGCTAAAATTTTTTTTAACCATCTTCAGACTTAAAACCTATTTTCAAAAACCCCACGAATTTTTGAAAAATCTAGGGGGAGATTCCTTCCAGGGGGAGGGAACAAAAAGGTAATTTTTATATGCCCTGATTAAACTTAACTTTTTGAACCAAGGTTGCCATAAATCAAAAAGGGGGAGATTGTTGGTGCAGAATGCACCCAAGTCGAACCTGAGTTTTGATAATGGCAACATGGCTCAAAAGTTAAGGTTAAATGTTATCTAACATGTTACTCAAGTGTGCAGGGTACAAAGTTCTAGCGAAGGACTGCTAGGCACTGGCGAAGGAATGCCAGGGTACAAAGTCCTAGCGAAGGACTGCTAGGACTGGCGAAGGAATGCCAGGGTACAAAGTCCTAGCGAAGGACTGCTAGGCACTGGAGAAGGAATGCCAGGGTACAAGCCCTAGCAAAGGAATGCTAGGCACTGGCAAGAAATGCCAGGGTACTAAAGTCTAGCGAAGGACTGCTAGGCACCGGGCAAAAGGACAGCTCGGTATCCAAGACCTGGCAAAGGACCGCTAGGCAAAAGTCCAACCGGAGGAGCCGGTTAGCATCAGGTACATTCTCCCGAGAGGAGTAGGTGAGGACGCGTTCCCCGTCGAGGGAACAGTAGGCGTCGATTCGACCTAGGGCTCCATTTTGGAGGCCCAAAAGTCAGAACCAAGACAGCTAAGGCTGTATAAACTAACATCTTATTGCTTTATGGTGTTTTGGACTAACCCTGGATGCATGACTGAAGGAACGAGTGTCTGTAGCTCAGAGAGCCTCAAAGGAGTGAGGCAACAGCTGACCAGGGCGCCCGGAGTGTCCCGGGCGCCCCCAAGGTGAACACAAAACACATAATGCAAAAGAAGGCTTCGACAGTTCATGTTCGGGGCGCCCCTGCTGCTCCCGGACGACCCCAGCGTCCCGGGCGCCCCCTGCGCAAGCCATCGAAGCAGAAGCCAGCGAAGCCAAGGGATAAGCTCTGACCCGGTCAACCCGGGCGCCCCCAGCGTCCCGGGCGCCCCGGTCAAGATCTGATCCCGAGATTGAAGGGATCAGAAGCTGACGAGACGGAGGCGGATCGACCGACACGTGGGGGGGTGCCCCCCGACGTTCCGGGCGCCCCCAGGGCCTATAAAAGGGCCCTCGACCCCAAGGCTTCGAAAAACAATTCATTCAACCGCTTCTACGCTCTTCTGCTCTCGCGCTCTGCTCCGGAAACCTCCCGACTCGAGACTCAAGGGCCGACGACGTCCCGCTACTCCGAAAAAGACAAACCTACATCGGACGTTGGTAAAGAAGAGTTTTTCGTTTTAAAAGTTTACTTTGCTATATTTTGTAAATTCAATACTGTAAACTGATTTGCGAACCTATAGAATTGCCCGTAGAAAACGGTCAACGACCGTGAGCCTTGGAGTAGGAGTCGACCTAGGCTCTGAACCAAGTAAAACTACCTGTGTTTGCGTTTGATTGTTTTATTCCGCTGCG
>JAGFNQ010004030.1:236102-289343 GCA_024364735.1 Boesenbergia rotunda | reverse complement strand
CATTACATCGCCCTTGGCTGTTGTTAGTAATATGAGAGAAGTGTCCTAAGGCAATCGCCTTATGATTGTAAATATTTATTTTAATAAATGAATATTCACTATTTGAGTATGCATGTCTGTGTATTTGATTGGGATCTTAAACTCATTTACTGAATGCCCACTATACAATTTACAGCATGAGAGAATTTGTGATGAATTCATAAATAGTGAATATCTCTAGATGTGTAATTGTGAAGTATTAAAATTGTCCCTAGTCGATGAATTGATAAATAAGGACACTATCAATTCTGTTGAGACTAGCATGGGTTATTCTCTAATCAGCTGATTCTCACTGGCTGGTGACATTGGGATGTCCGGAGATAAACATGAATGCTAGTTAAGGGAACTAGTTCATTGGAGTGACTGACTGTAAAACTTCAGATGGTAGTCTACACATAGAAATGTCAGTGAAGTTCTTACTACGGCTTAAGTGTGATGTTCCTTTAACTTGCGGTGTTCAAGTCATCTTGGTCATGGAGACTTATACTTTAACATCTTAAGCAAGCATCTCCAAGGAGGTGTGGACCCAGGATGGTTGGGTATAAGCCGAAGTGCCCGAAGATGATTGAACAGCCTACAAAGGATTCACCACTCCTTGCGAGGGGATGTATACCCAGGGCCTATCGTCGGATTGTTACTCAAAGCCTCTGGCCAGAGCATGACATGTTCAGAGTATGAGTCTCTGAAAGACATGAGAGTAATTAGAATCCGTTGGACGAGAAAGACATTACTTGGGCTAGGTGTGACGTAGTCAGCCTAGTGGGGACTGACACACATAGACCGTGTCCTGAACCAAGTAGGTATAAGATGGTGAAGGGAATGAGGCACGATTCATTATAGCTGCTGAAGGTTTCAGAATTATTTCTGAGGTCAACCGTTGATCTTTCGATTAATTGGGGATCATGATGTACTACTAGGTGCCACTCATGATCGTTCTATAATTGGTTAATTATAGACGGCCAACATAAATCGAAAGCCTATTTAGTCTCACGCACTACGAGTAATCCGAGGGATTTAAAACGAGTTGAAAATTAGATTTTTTGATCAAGAGAAATATGTCGAATCTGAATTTATCAGAGGCGCATCGGAAGCTTAAAATGGCTAAGTCTTTTGAAGACTTATTGGACGAATTAAATGAGTTTAATTCGATGGGACGGCTTGGTTTGGCCGGCCAAAGAGGGTCCCCACCCTCTTTGGTTTGGCCGGCCACAATAAGAGGGAGAACCAAATTGTTTGGTTCAAATTATAAAATAAACCGCGCGTGGTTTTTTTATAAAATTATGGATAAAGAAATTTATATAAAGAGATTTATTTTCATGGAAATTAAAATAAACCTTGGATTGATTTATTTTATTTTATAAAATCAATAATGGATTGATTTACCATGATAAAGAAATTTATAGAAATTTATTCTTTTTATGGAAATTAAAATGAACCATGGATTGGTTTATTTTATTTTATAAAATCAATTATGAATTGATTTTTCCATGATAAGAAAAATTTATAAGATAAATTTCTTGTAAATTTATTCCATAATAAAAGGGGAGACATGGTTGTTTTTATTATAAATTAAGTTATAATAAAAACTTGGCATAACGGAATAATTCATAAGAAATTTATAAGATAAATTTCTTGTAAAATTTATTCCATAATAAAAGTGGAGACATGGTTGTTTTTATTATAAATTAAGTTATAATAAAAACTTGGCATAACGGAATAATTCATAAAAAAATTTATAAGATAAATTTCTTATGAAAAATTTATTCCGTTAAAAAGGAGACTTGGCGATAAAGAGGCTACTATATAAAGGTGCAAAGGCAAGGCTTGGAAATCAATTCAAGTGATCAAGGATTCTTGCCTAGCCTCTCTTCCTCTCCTTCTCTCCCTCTTCTAGGGTCGGCTACCCTCTCCCTCTTCTAGGGCCGGCTGCCCTCACCTCCTTTGCCGTGAGCCACCTCCACCAAGAAGAAGCCGAAGAAGAAGAAGAAGCGGACGCAACTCCTTCCTTCCTCCCGGAATCCGGATTCCGTTCTTCGTTTGGTGGTTAGCTTTCATCTCTCTCTCTTGATATTCTTGTCGTGCCTTTGGAGAATCTAGTAGTTCTTGTCGGCACGAAACTCGTGGCTTTGCGAAGTCATCCCGAAGAAAACTCGGCGTGGACGCGAATAGAGGCGGAGCTTCCAAGGGACGCTACGGTTGGATCTCGTCCCTTACATCGAGTTACGTGAGGTATTAAGTAAATTAGTTTACTTTCTGCAAAATTTTAATTTATGATCATGTCTACACAATATAAGGTTGCATGCTAGATACGTGGTTAAAATAATTTGTGAAATTATTTATGCTAAACCTTCCGCTGCATGTAATTAAATTTTAAAATTACGAACCCGTATCCATGTCAACATGCACCCGGTCCCAACAGTGGTATCAGAGCCGGTTAGTGTTCGACATAATCATATAATTGTTTTGCGGAAATCTTTGTCATGATCTCAATTTTGGAAAAATTTTCAATTATGAAAACTTTCCAATTATGATAAATATTAGATTTAGGAATTTCAAAGTTTGGAAATCCTCATGAAATTTCACAAAGTTTTCAAATATCCTAGTTTCTGAAATTTTATGATAATTGTGAAAACTTCCCATTTTTGGAAACTTTCTAATTTTGGAAATTTTCCAATTTTAGAAATATGTAAGTTTTCTTTGTACCAGAAACTTACAATTATTCTGAAAACCTATTATGAAATCTCGCAATTTTGGGCACTTTCTTTCAAGAAAGTCTAGACAAATTTATGGATTATTAATTGACAATTAAATTCGAATTGGTTTTAAATTATTAACAAAATTCTTTATTTTGGATTGAGCCTCGGGGAGCCGTCCAATTTAAAGTTAGTTGTTGTAATTTAATTTCCTATTTTGAATAAAATTGTCATGTTTAATTTGGTTACGCCTCGGGGAGCGGACCAAATTAGATTTACAACAAATTCCTTTTTTTTGGGTATCTGAGCCTCGGGGAGCCACCCAAAGAAAATAATTTGTTGAAATTAATAAATCCATAAATAAAATATGTAATCAAATCTTGGAAATTTTGAGGTGATTCTCAAACGATAATTTCCTTATTTGATTTAAGAGGTGATGCTCTTACATATTGTTGTCTCCAAAATTAATTAGGAAAATGGTTTCCTATAGAGTTTTCTTAAAATAGATTTTCATGAAAATAATATGTGGTTGAATTAAGGGAATCTGTCTCTTAATTTAATAAGATTTGATTTAGAGAAATCAAAGTCTTAAACATATTATTTCCGAAATTGATTATGACAATTTAGGAAATTGTTTCCCTAAACAATTCCTTAAATAAAGTATGAAATTAGAATTAGGAAATCCGGTTCCTAATTCAATTAATGAGACTTGATAAATTAAGTCACATACATACTTTATTAAGGAAATCGTTAGTACATGACATAATTATATGTCATGAATGTGCTTAGAAAAGAAAGGATGAGACCCAAAACCCCTTACAAAATATTAAGGCCAACACCTTCCATTAATATGGTTAGAACCGGAGTTTTGTTTCTCGTTTGGGTTGATGGACACATCCATGCCCGGCTTGAACCTCAACATGTTCAAACCATGGAATTAGTTTATGATTAATATAGTTGGAGTCAGAGGTCAATCCTTAGTTTTGGTTGTTGGACACATCCAAGCCTGACTAAACGGTTGAATGAGCTCCAACCATATTAAAACTATTTCTTGATTAATGGGTCAGCCTTAAGCTTGGAGCATCGATTTGTTGTGCCACAGCCAAGGTCGATGTAAAGAGAGGTGCAGTTGGGTGCTATGTATATTGTTGCATACTTGTTAATGAGTTAACAACCCAATGATTTATGCAAACATTCAATTAGTTGATAGCATAAAGTGATAGTTACATATATGTGATATGTAATCGGTATAATTACCTACCTTCATAGCTAAGAATAACTTGATGGCCACAGCCATGGTTGTTCTTATCTATGGTTGGATATCAACCTATTTGGAGATGTTCCTACGATCTCCCGAATTGATAAAAAGGGTTATTCAATTCGAAAAATAAATAGGATTTAATTAATGTATATTGATGCATTCTTTATCATTCTTCTCACATAAGCTCAATTTGTATTTCTAGGATAATCACTCGATCATGTCTTCTCTGAATTTGCGTTCCATTTTGGACACCAATAAGTTAACTAAGGACAAAAGGATTGAAAAGACACCAAAAGGCACTTGCCATCACTGTGGCAAGGAGGGCCACTGGCGAAGAAACTGCAAGGTTTATCTTGAGTCCTTGAAGAAGAAGGCATCCGATGCCCCATCCTCTTCAGGCATCTTCGTTATTGAATGTCACTCTATTTCCTCGTACACCTGGGTACTTGATACTGGGTGTAGCTCACATATATGTAATGACATACAGGGGCTAAGGAATAGAAGAAGACTCGTCAAGGGAGAAGCGAATTTGCGAGTTGGAAATGGAGCAAAGATTGCTGCTATTGCCATCGGAACATATTTGCTAAAGCTCCCTACTGACTTGTCTTAGAATTGGATAATTGTTATTTTGTTCCTTCGTTAATAAAGAACATTGTATCTATTTCATGCTTGAATGAAAAGGGTTATCATTTAACTTTTAGTAACAATTGTTGTTACATAACTTTAAATGGTGTTCTTTATGGGACCGGAACTTTGTGCAATGGTATCTACACGTTAGATTTATCCGGTGACGTTTTCAATATCGAAGTTAGCAACAAACGTGCTCGAATAGATAATCGAATAGACTCCTATACGTGGCATTGTCGTCTTGGCCATGTAAGTAAGAAACGCATGACCAAATTACACCGATGTGGAATTCTGGAATCATTTGAACCCGGTTCATTTGATACATGCGAATCATGCTTAAAAGGCAAGATGGCCAAATTACCCTTTTCCGGAAAAGGTAATCCAGTGGGAGAATTGCTTGGTCTAATACATACTGATGTATGTGGACCAATGTCAACTCTTGCACAAGGAGGCTATAGCTACTTCATTACCTTTATCGATGATCACTCACGATTCGGGTATGTGTTCTTGATGAAACACAAATCTGAAGCTTTTGAGAAATTCAAAGAGTTCAGAAATGAAGTAGAGAAACAGCTTGGCAAAAGTATTAAGATACTTCGATCCGATCGGGGTGGTGAATACTTAAGTCAAGAGTTTCAAGATTATCTTAGGGACAATGGGATATTGTCTCAATGGACTCCGCCATATACACCACAGCATAATGGTGTATCTGAGAGGCGTAACCGAACCTTGATGGACATGGTTAGATCTATGATGAATCATGCAACTCTTCCAAAATCCTTTTGGGGCTATGCACTTAAGACAGCTGTTTACTTGCTAAACAGAGTCCGACCAAGGTAGTCTCTACTACTCCATATGAGACGTGGAATAGTAAGAAACCTCACTTAACTCACCTTAAGATATGGGGTTGTCCTGCTTATGTGAAGCGGACTGTATCAGACAAATTGGATGCTAAGTCTGATAAATGTCTATTTATTGGATACCCTAAGGAAACAAAGGGTTACCAATTCTATCATCCCTTGGAACAAAAGGTGTTTGTTTCAAGGCATGCTGTATTTCTGGAAAAAGAATTTCTTTTACAAGAAAACAGTGGGAGTGGCATTGAACTTGATGAAGTTCAAGAAACTCCAATAGACATTACAGAGACACCTAGTCTAGACCCACAACCAATAACTCATAATGATGAGCTATCAGTTGAACCTAAAACAACACCACCTCTTCGTAGGTCTGATAGGACACGCAATATTCCAGAGAGATACGGATTTCTCATAAGTGAATCGAACGACGTGTTACTCATAAGCGATGACGAACCTATCAGTTATGAAGATGTTCTGAAAAGTTCAGAAAGGGACAAATGGCTTGAAGCCATGAAGTCGGAAATGGATTCCATGTACGAAAATCAAGTATGGGACTTGGTTAACCCACCTGAAGGGATTAAGCCCATAGGGTGCAAGTGGGTTTTCAAGAAGAAAACCAACATGGAAGGTAATTATGCTTAAATCCATTCGGATGCTCCTAGCCATAGCAGCTCATTATGATTATGAGATATGACAAATGGATGTGAAAACAACTTTCCTTAATGGAAACCTGCTTGAGGATGTATACATGATACAACCTGAAGGTTTCACATCGGTTGATAAAACCAAAGTATGCAAGCTTCGACGATCCATATATGGACTGAAGCAAGCATCCAGGAGCTGGAACATCCGTTTTGATGAGACAATCAAAGAGTTTGATTTCTCACAAAATCCTGACGAACCTTGTGTGTACAAGAAGGTTAGTGGGAGTGCAGTCGTATTCCTAGTATTATATGTCGATGACATATTACTTATAGGAAACGATATATCAGTCTTACAGTCAGTTAAAATTTGGTTGTCCAAAACATTCTCCATGAAAGACCTGGGAGAAGCAACCTATATCCTTGGGATTAAGATCTATAGAGATAGATCAAAACGGTTGCTTGGTCTTTCGCAGTCTACATATATAGACCGAGTGCTAAAAAGGTTTAGCATGTTGGAATCCAAGAAAGGTTACCTTCCCATCAGGCATGGGATCAACCATTCAAAGTCTATGTGTCCGCGCACAGAAGACGAGAGGATTTGCATGAATAAGATTCCTTATGCATCCGCGATAGGATCTATCATGTATGCTATGTTATGTACTAGGCCCGATGTATCATATGCTCTGAGCGTCATGAGCAGATACCTGATCCAGGAATGGATCATTGGGCGGCTGTTAAGAGAATCCTTAAGTTCTTAAGAAGAACTAAGGATGTGTTCCTAATATATAGAGAAGGAGATATGGTAATACGTGGGTATACAGATGCCATTTCCAGACAGATAAGGATGACTCCAAATCTTAGTCTGGATACGTATTTACTTTGAATGGAGGCGCAATAAGTTGGATGAGTTCCAAGCATGATACTGTAGCGGATTCTACCAAGGAAGCGGAATATATTGCAGCTTCGGAAGCAGCAAAAGAAGCAGTCTGGATCAAGAAGTTTGTCTCGGAACTTGGTGTGTCTCCAACCATTGATGAAGCAATACCGGTTTACTGCGACAACAATGGAGCTATTGCACAAGCAAATGAACCAAGGTCTCATCAGCGATCCAAACACGTGCTTCGCCGCTATCATTTGATCAGAGAGATTATAAGTATGAATGATATACAAATTGAGAAAATTCCCACTGAAAGGAATTTAGCGGATCCTTTAACTAAGGCCTTGCCTCAAAGTAAGTTTGAGGGTCATGTTAGAGCCTGTGGTATTAGATACCGTAGCGATTGGCATTAGGCCAAGTTAGAGTTTGTTAGTAATATGAGAGAAGTGTCCTAAGGCAATCGCCTTATGATTGTAAATATTTATTTTAATAAATGAATATTCAATATTTGAGTATGCATGTCTGTGTATTTGATTGGGATCTTAAACTCATTTACTGAATGTCCACAATACAATTCACAATATGAGAGAATTTGTGATGAATTCATAAATAGTGATTATCTCTAGATGTGCAATTGTGAAGTATTAAATTTGTCCCTAGTCGATGAATTGATAAATAAGGACACTATCAATTCTGTTGAGACTAGCATAGGTTATTCTCTAATCAGCTGATTCTCACTGGCTGGTGACATTGGGATGTCCGGAGATAAACATGAATGCTAGTTAAGGGAACTAGTTCATTGGAGTGACTGGCTGTAAAACTTCACATGGTAGTCTACACACAGAAATGTCAGTGAAGTTCTTACTGCGGCTTAAGTGTGATGTTCCTTTGACTTGCGGTGTTCAAGTCATCTTGGTCATGGAGACTTATACTTTAACTTCTTAAGCAAGCATCTCCAAGGAGGTGTGGACCCAGGATGGTTGGGTATAAGCCGAAGTACCCGAAGATGTTTGAACAGCCTACAAAGGATTCACCACTCCTTGCGAGGGGATGTATACCCAAGGCCTATCGTCGGATTGTTACTCAAAGCCTCTGGCCAGAGCATGACATGTTCAGAGTATGAGTCTCTGAAAGACATGAGAGTAATTAGAATCCGTTGGACGAGAAATACATTACTTGGGCCAGGTGTGACGTAGTCAGCCTAGTGGGGACTGACACACATAGACCGTGTCCTGAACCAAGTGGGTATAAGATGGTGAAGGGAATGAGGCACGATTCATTATAGCTGCTGAAGGGTTTCAGAATTATTTCTGAGGTCAACCGTTGATCTTTCGATCAATTGGGGATCATGATATACTACTAGGTGCCACTCATGATCGTTCTATAATTGGTTAATTATAGATGGCCAACATAAATAGAAAGCCTATTTAGTCACACGCACTACGGGTAATCCGAGGGATTTAAAACGAGTTGAAAATTGGATTTTTCGATCAAGAGAAAAAGTCGAATATGAATTTATCAGAGGCGCACCGGAAGCTTAAAATGGCTAAGTCTTTTGAAGGCTTATTGGACGAATTATAGAGTTTAATTCGCAAGGAGACGGCTTGGTTTGGCCGGCCAAAGAGGGTCCCCACCCTCTTTGGTTTGGCCGGCCACAATAAGAGCGAGAACCAAATTGTTTGGTTCAAATTATAAAATAAACCGCGCGTGATTTGTTTTATAAAATTATGAATAAAGAAATTTATATAAAGAGATTTATTTTCATGGAAATTAAAATAAACGTTGGATTGGTTTATTTTATTTTATAAAATCAATAATGGATTGATTTACCATGATAAAGAAATTTATAGAAATTTATTCTTTTTATGGAAATTAAAATGAACCATGGATTGGTTTATTTTATTTTATAAAATCAATTATGAATTTATTTTTCCATGATAAGAAAAATTTATAAGATAGATTTCTTGTAAATTTATTCCATAATAAAAGGGGAGACATGGTTGTTTTTATTATAAATTAAGTTATAATAAAAACTTGGCATAACGGAATAATTCATAAGAAATTTATAAGATCAATTTCTTGTAAAATTTATTCCATAATAAAAGGAGAGACATGGTTGTTTTTATAATAAATTAAGTTATAATAAAAACTTGGCATAACGGAATAATTCATAGAAAAATTTATAAGATAAATTTCTTATGAAAAATTTATTCCGTTGAAAAGGAGACTTGGCGATAAAGAGGCTACTATATAAAGGTGCAAAGGCAAGGCTTGGAAATCAATTCAAGTGATCAAGGATTCTTGCCTAGCCTCTCTTCCTCTCCTTCTTTCCCTCTTCTAGGGCCGGCTACCCTCTCCCTCTTCTAGGGCCGGCTGCCCTCACCTCCTTTGCCGTGAGCCACATCCACTAAGAAGAAGCCGAAGAAGAAGAAGCAGACGCAACTCCTTCCTTCCTCCCGGAATCTTGATTCCGTTCTTCGTTTGGTGGTTAGCTTTCATCCCTCTCTCTTGATATTCTTGTCGTGCCTTTGGAGAATCTAGTAGTTCTTGTCGGCACGAAACTCGTGGCTTTGCGAAGTCATCCCGAAGAAAACTCGGCGTGGACGCGAATAGAGGCGGAGCTTCCAAGGGACGCTACGGTTGGATCTCGTCCCTTACATCGAGTTACGTGAGGTATTAGGTAAATTAGTTTACTTTCTACAAAATTTTAATTTATGATCATGTCTACACAATATAAGGTTGCATGCTCGATATGTGGTTTAAATAATTTGTGAAATTATTTATGCTAAACCTTCCGCTGCATGTAATTAAATTTTAAAATTACGAACCCGTATCAATGTCAACATGCACCCGGTCCCAACAGCTGTGGCACAACAAATCGATGCTCCAAGCTTAAGGCTGACCCATTAATCAAGAAATAGTTTTAATATGGTTGGAGCTCATTCAACCATTTAGTCAGGCTTGGATGTGTCCAACAACCAAAACTAAGGATTGACCTCAGACTCTAACTATATTAATCATAAACTAATTCCATGGTTTGAACATGTTGAGGTTCAAGTCGGGCATGGATGTGTCCATCAACCCAAACAAGAAATAAAACTCCGGTTCTAACCATATTGATGGAAGGTGTTGGCCTTAATATTTTGTAAGGGGTTTTGGGTCTCATCCTTTTCTTTTATGCACATTCATGACATATAATTATGTCGTGTTCTAATGATTTCCTTAATAAAGTATGTATTTGACTTAATTTATCAAGTCCCATTAATTGAATTAGGAACCGGATTTCCTAATTCTAATTTCATACTTTATTCAAGGAATTGTTTTGGGAAACAATTTCATAAATTGTCATAATCAATTTCGGAAATAATATGTTTAAAACTTTGATTTCTCTAAATCAAATCTTATTAAATTAAGAGACAGATTCCCTTAATTCAACCACATATTATTTTCATGAAAATCTTATTTAAGAAAAGTTTATAGGAAACCATTTTCCTAATTAATTTTGGAGACAACAATATGTAAGAGCATCACCTCTTAAATCAAATAAGGAAATTATCATTTGAGAATCACCTCAAAATTTCCAAGATTTGATTACATATTTTATTTATGGATTTATTAATTTCAACAAATTATTTTCTTTGGGTGGCTCCCCGAGGCTCAGATACCCAAAAAAAGGAATTTGTTATAAATCTAATTTGGTCCGTGTAACGCCCGCTTTTTTTTTCCATAAAGCGGCGTTACGTTAACATGAGTAGGGCAGGTGGACATCATAATGCAGCGGAAAACTTTAAACTTACACCTTCATGCACCTACTACCATTCCTAACATCATGACATGGGAACTTGGCATATTAACTTCATACTTAGCATCATATCATGTCATACTTAGCATCATGTCATAGAGTCACATAAGTCATCATTCAAGCACATAAATAGTAAAGGTAAGTTTTATCATAAGACGAGCAAACATATTGTTTCTTGGCCAAGTCACTATCACACACATGCTTTATTGCCCTCCTGCTGCTTTCTTACTCTCCCCTTGCTTGATCTGCGGTATAAGGAAATAAGACTATAAGCACACAGGCTTAGTAAGACTCTTTCCTACTCACTAAAACCATTCATCACTTAATCATGAGCACATAAAACATTAACATACTTAGTGCTTTACTTAGAATATAAGCCTTTATGATCACTTAGCATATATTTGACATGGCATGAACATAATCATAATCAACATTCGTAGCTTGGCAAAAACATAAACATAATAAACATTCATGGCATGGCATAATACTTGGCATAGACCTAAACATAGTAAACATTCATAGCATGGCATAATATTTGGCATAGACATAAACATAATAAACATTCATAGCATGGCATAATACTTGGCATAGACATAAACATAATAAACATAACATAATAAACATTCATAGCATGGCATAATACTTGGCATAACATAAACATAAAGCATATAACATAGTTCTTAACATAACATGAGCATAGCATGGTCCTTAACATAACATAAGCATAGCATGGTTCTTAGCATAACCTAAGCATAGCATGGTTCTTAACATAGCATAAGCATAGCATGGTTCTTATCATAACATAAGCATAGCATGGTTCTTAACATAGCATAAGCATAGCATGGTTCTTAACATAGCATAAGCATAGCATGGTTCTTATCATAACATAAGCATAGCATGGTTCTTATCATAACATAAGCATAGCATGGTTCTTATCATAGCATAAGCATAACATAGTTCTTAACATAGCATAAGCATAAGTGCATATTATGAATGGATGCATGAGTCAAATGCATATACATAAGGATGCTTAACTTTTAAAATCATACTTTTAAATACTTAAACATAATCATAACATCATTGGGGTCCCCGGCTTGTACCACATATATACATCATAGCGCGCATCCCTAAGTAAATACGAGGTAGCAAGCCCCAACCTACTAGGATAAGGACAGCATAGTCGGTAGTCCCAGAACCGGGGCATTCTTAAGGTGTCCATCCCTGTTACACAGCTTCGGTAGTGCCAGAACCGTGGACAGCATAGTCGGTAGTCCAGAACCGGGGCGTTCTTAAGGTGTCTATCCCTTAGACCCATACTTCAGTCCGGTACAAACCTATTCATAAAGTAAAATACTTCATATGCTTCATCATTCATACATCATGGCATGCATCTTTATTCATAAAACATGGCATGCATCTTCATTCATAAACATAACATATGTAACGACCCGGCCTGTCTACCGGCCCATTTACCGGTCCTCATGGCCGTCGTACCGTCGACCATCGACCGTGCCGTTATTCATAAACATGGCATGCATCTTTATTCATAAAACATAGCATGTACTTTCATTCATAAACATAACATGCATCTTCATTTATAAACATAACATGCATCTTCATTCATAGAACATGACCTACTTACATAAACATCATTCTTATTTCTAGTGCTTGCATGATCATGGAATATAAGGTAAGCATTGCATTATATTCATTGAACATGACATGTTTGCATAGGCAATCATCCTAATCCATAGAGTTTGCATGATCATGATATATATGGTAAACATGGCATTTCATACATAAGCATGGTATTCATCCCAAGCATACATAAGTAGGACTTCCATAAACATACTACCTACCATTCAAGTGCATGGCATAGAACACATGACATTCATAAATAAACCCTATTAAGCATGGCATCCAACCATAAACATAAAACATAAAACATGGGGCTTAGGGTTAGGGGTATAGGTAACTTAATTTCTACCACATGCTTGAACCTTTATATATACTTCATAAATAAGTATAAACCATCATTCTTCAAACCCTAACTCTTCCCACATCCTATTTACCTTGCTTGGCCTAAACCTTTAAGGAAGGGTTCCATCATTCAATTAACATGTAAGATAGCATAAGGTAAAGAAACAACCATACATTACCTATAAGACCATAGGAAGCCATTAGGGCTCATGATTAGGGTTATCCCTAACCTTTAGCCCTCCTTCTTAGGGCTGGCCGAAACCCTACAAGGCCATGGGAGCATGGAAAAATTCCATAAAATCCCTAATCAAACATTAAACACCAACTATACCCTACCATAGGGGCCATTGGACCTCTTACTTGAGGTAAGCCCAAACTTCTTGCCCTAGAACCCTCTTGGCCGAAACTTACAAGGGTCACAAGACCTTGTGAAAATTCACACAATTCACATTAAACCTCCTTTTGGATCATGGGGTTACCCAAAGTACCTACTTGAAAGGTTAAGCCCTTTCCTAACCAAAGAATCATGGTGAGAGTCTCAAACCCTAAGGGGACTTTAGGTTACTCTAAAAATTCCCCAAAAATTATATTTATCCCATATTCATCATGATAACACATTAGAAAATATGATTTAGATTTTTAACATCATTATGGACCAAAAACCCATGGTGGCCGAATATGATAGGGTCCAAAACATAGTTTTCTCAACATCAAACTCCAAAACCAACTTTATATCATGCTAAAAATCACAAGGAACTATTATACCACAGGTGAGGGAGTCTTACCTTGGTTGATCTTGATTATAGACCTTAGATTTGGGAGAAGGATGAAGATCTTGTTGCTTCTTAACCACCCCTAGCCTTTGTACCCTTGTAAAAGCCTTGGATCTTGGTGATGGAGCCTTAGGTGAACTTTTCCATGGGAGAATCCCCGCTTGGGATTTCGGCTAGAATGAGGGAGGAGGAAGAAGAAAGTAACTCCCATGCCCCCTCTTTATAACACATTAAGGAAGGTAAATGAAGAGTCATGGTGTCTCTTCATTTTCTTTAAGCCTTAACCATAATCCATTTCATTTCCTCATAGCACTCCCTTGCTATGTGAATTTGTTAGAGCATGCATGGTTGTAGAAGAGGTCCAAGGTTCAATCCTTGGTGCATGCACTAATTTTTTTATTTTATTTTCTATTATTTCGAAAATTCCTTAAAAATTCTCCCATAATTATGCTAAAATTCCTAATTAAAATTCTTTTATATTTATATTAAATTCTACCTAATTAGAACTCATTTTTGAAGCCCATATAAGGCCCATTAGTACTTAACTTCTCAATTTAAATAGGAAACCATGCTAAAACTCACCCATAATCATACTAATATTCCTAATTAAAATCCATTTATATTTATATTAAATTCTAGCTAAAATCCCCTAATAATCATGGTACTAGGAAAGCCCATATAAGGCCCATTAGTACTTAGTTTCTCAATTTAAATGAAAAAAATCATGGATGTCTAGGCTAAGGTTCATACTAATATCTCTAGGTCCCTCGGAAAATTATCTAGACATGATCAATATTTTAAAGAAAATATTGAGAGAATTTTCCGGGTCATTACAGTCCGCTCCCCGAGGCGTAACCAAATTAAACATGACAATTTTATTCAAAATAAGAAATTAAACTACAACAACTAACTTTAAATTGGACGGCTCCCCGAGGCTCAATCCAAAATAAAGAATTTTGTTAATAATTTAAAACCAATTCGAATTTAATTGTCAATTAATAATCCATAAATTTGTCTAGACTTTCTTGAAAGAAAGTGCCCAAAATTGCGAGATTTCATAATAGGTTTTCAGAATAATTGAAAGTTTCTGGTACAAAGAAAACTTACATATTTCCAAAATTGGAAAATTTCCAAAATAGGAAATTTTCAAAATTGGAAAGTTTCCAAAAATGGGAAGTTTTCACAATTATCATAAAATTTTAGAAACTAGGATATTTCAAAAGTTTGCGAAATTTCATGAGGATTTCCAAACTTTGAAATTCCTAAATCTAATATTTATCATAATTGAAAAGTTTCCATAATTGGAAAATTTTCCAAAATTGAGATCATGACAAAGTATTCCACAAAACAATTATATGATTATGTCGAACACTAACCGGATCTGATACCACTGTTGGGACCGGGTGCATGTTGACATGGATGTGGGTTCGTAATTTTAAATTTAATTACGTGCAGCGGAAGGTTTAGCATAAATAATTTCACAAATTATTTAACCACATATCTAAGCATGCAACCTTATATTGTGTAGACATGATCATAAATTAAAATTTTGCAGAAAGTAAACTAATTTACTTGATACCTCACGTAACACGAAGTAAGGGACGAGATCCAACTGTAAGCGTCCCTTGGAAGCTCCGCCTCTATTCGCGTCCAGGCCGAGTTTTCTTCGGGATGACTTCGCAAAGCCACGAGTTTTGTGCCGACAAGAACTACTAGATTCTCCAAAGGCACGACAAGAATATCAAGAGAGAGATGGGAAAACTAACCACCAAACGAAGAACGGAATCAATATTCCGGGAGGAAGGAAGGAGTTGCGCCCGCTTCTTCTTCTTCTTCGGCAGCTTCTCGGTGGAGGAAGCTCACCGCAACCAAAGGGAGGGCCTCTAGGGCTGGCACCACTAGAGGAGGGAGAGGGAGAGAAGGAGAGGGAGAGAGGCTAGGCAAGAATCCTTGATCTCTTAGATTGATTTCCAAGCCTTACCTTGGTACCTTTATATAGTAGCCTCTTAATCACCAAGTCTCCTTTTAACGGAATAAATTTCCATAAGAAATTTATCTTATAAATTTTTCTATGAATTATTCCATTATGCCAAGTTTTTATTATAACTTAATTTATAATAAAAATAACCATGTCTCCCCTTTTATTATGGAAAGAAATTTCTTTAAATAAATTTCTTTATCATGGTAAATCAATCCTTTATTGATTTTATAAAATAAAATAAACCAATCCAAGATTCATTTTAATTTCCATGAAAAATAAATTTCTTTATATAAATTTCTTTATCCATAATTTTATAAAACAAACCACGCACGGTTTATTTTATAATTTGAACCAAACAATTTGGTTCTCCCCTTTTATTGTGGCCGGCCAAACAAAGAGGGTGGGGACCCTCTTTGGCCGGCCAAACCCAAGACGAAACTGTACAAATTAAACTCATTTAATTCGTCCAATAAGTCTTCAAAAGACTTAGCCATTTTATGCTTCCGATGCGTCTCTGAAAAATTCAGATTCGACTTATCTCTCTTGATCGGAAAATCTAATTTTCAACTCGTTTTAAATTTCTCGGATTACTCGTAGTGCGTGTGACTAAATAGGCTTTCGATTTATGTTGGCCGTCTATAATTAACCAATTATAGAATGATCATGAGTGGCACCTAGTAGTACATCATGATCCCCAATTAATCGAATGATCAACGGTTGACCTCAGAAATAATTCTGAAACCCTTCAGCAGCTTTAATGAATCGTGCCTCATTCCCTTCACCATCTTATACCCACTTGGTTCAGGACACGGTCTATGTGTGTCAGTCCCCACTAGGCTGAATACGTCACACCTAGCCCAAGTAATGTCTTTCTCGTCCAACGGATTCTAATTACTCTCATGTTTCTGAGAGATTCATACTCGGAACATGTGATGCTCTGGCCAGAGGCTTCGAGTAACAATCCGACGATAGGCCTTGGGTATACATCTCCTCGCAAGGAGTGGTGAATCCTTTATAGGTTGTTCAAACATCTTCAGGCACTTCGGCTTATACCCAATCATCCTGGGTCCACACCTCCTAGGAGATGCTTGCTTAAGATGTCAAAGTATAAGTCTTCATGACCAAGATGACTTGAACACCGCAAGTCAAAGGAACATCGCACGTAAGCTGCAGTAAGAACTTCATTGACATATCTATATGTAGATTACCATATGATGTTTTACAGCTACTCACTCCAATGAACTAGTTCCCTTAACTAGCATTCATGTTTATCTCCGGACATCCCAATGTCACCAGCCAGTGAGAATCAGCTGATTAGATAATAACCCATGCTAGTCTCCAAAGAATTAATGGTGTCTGTATTTATCAATTCCTCGACTAGGGACAATTTTAATACTTCACAATTGCACATCTAGAGATAATCACTATTTGTGAATTCATCACAAATTCTCTCATGCTGTGAATTGTATTGTGGACATTCAGTAAATGAGTTTAAGATCCCAATCAAATACACAGACATGCATACTCAAATAGTGAATATTCATTTATTAAAATAAATATTTACAATCATAAGGTGATTGCCTTTGGACACTTCTCTCATATTACTAACAAACTCCCACTTGGCCTAATGTCAATCGCTACGGTATCCAATACCACAGGCTCTAACATGACCCTCAAACTTACTTTGAGGCAAGGCCTTAGTTAAAGGATCCGCTAAATTCCTTTCAGTGGGAATTTTCTCAATTTGTATATCATTCCTACTTATAATCTCTCTGATCAAATGATAGCGGCGAAGCACGTGTTTGGATCGCTGATGAGACCTTGGTTCCTTTGCTTGTGCAATAGCTCCATTGTTGTGGCACTAAACCGGTATTGCATCATCAATGGTTGGAACCACACCAAATTCCGAGACAATGTAACGCCCGCCCTTATATCTACCCTCGGGGCGGGGTTACGTAACCATTAATCATGTATTTATTTTTTTTTCCTCTATCTTCTAGCATAAAATTTAAAACAAACAATGTAAGGACTAAGTGCTAAGCATGCTTGTCTATACATGTCAAACAAATGTCATGCTTGAATCATTAGAACATCATTTGAAATATTTTAATCAAAAGTTATTCCATAACATGAGAGGTTCACATTTATTTCAAACCATAATATAATCCAATAAAATCAAGTATATGAAAACTCCAAGTATTATAATCATCATGCAATATCGATCCTAATCACTATCATTCATTGTCAAGGAGCATAACATAAGCATAAATATATAGATATAGAAGTCTTTCTTCCCGAGCCACCACCCCACACATCTTCAGCCTCCTGCCTCTTCCTTTAGTTTAAGTGTTCCTTACCCTTGTCTGCAGCATAAGACAACACATAAACTAGTAAGCACAAATGCTTAGTAAGGATCCTGTCCTACTCGTAAAATCCATACGAAAGAATATAACATGTACACATAATAAATCATAAGCATGAGTTCATCAAAGCATACTAAACATCCAAGTTTCTAAGCATGCAGTATCAAGTACCTTAAGCATACTCTTCACATATAATAAATGCTTTCAATGAATGTTTTCAAAATAATTCCATAATGGTAGTACTTAAAAATACATCCATATCATATTGGGCCCTGTTGTGTACCACATATCGCGCGGAACTATTGCACGTTCCCTAATGAATTGGGGTAGCGAGCCACCAATTAATTAGAGCAGGACCCTTCCGTCCTACCAGAGTCATGACCTTACGTTAACATGCACCCCGGATTTGTTTAACGACCCCCTTACGAGTCGGGTACACAACTTCAAAAGTAAAATACTTATCATGCTTTTACATACATGCTAAGGAGTACTCCAAATCACTCTTACAGGACACACCACTCTTCAAGGGTGCTCATGATCCCGGAGGGACACACCACACAACATAAGGGGTGCTCTTGATCCCATACTTAGTAGAGTATCCGTTCAAGCATTTTAACATATCACATGCAATTTCATAAGTGTGCCCCATGGGCTATAAGGCATGTTCATACATACATCATATTTCATACATGTTCATACATACATCATATTTCATACATATTCATACATACATCATATTTCATACATGTTCATACATACATCATATTTCATACATGCATATATATATTATCTTACTAAACATAATCATGTCCCGTAGGGTAGTTTAACCTTCACATACAATTCATGCAACTTATTAAACATAAAGCACATCATGAGATAATTATGCAACCCTAGACCCTAGTCCTTCTAGGGTTGGCCGAAACTCAAGGGTAGGGGAAAATTAGGCTTTGAACTAAATATTCACACAGACATTCATACAATCACCTTGTGTACACTATCTTACAATACATTAAACATGGATATATTATAGGATAATTCAACCCTCACTAACCCTTTTTTTATGACTTGGCCGAAACCCATCCAAGCCCTAAACCCTAGTTCTTGTCATCACAAAATGAAGGGACACATCATATAGGTATACCCTAAGTTCCAAGGGGTCTTCACATGCATCAAAGGGTAACCAAGGTCTCCTCTTGGGTGTTGGCCGAAACCTACACAAAGGTATAACCCTAGGTTTTGTTCACAACATTTTGAATAAACCACATATACATATACCCTATGTTCCAAGGGTCTACTCGTGTAACAAAAAGGAACCAAGGCCTTCCCCTAAGGGGGTGGCCGAAACTTACAAGGGGTGAAACCCTAGTTTTTCTTCTTTTTTTTTTTGTTCATACCATCATGAAGAAAATCAATATACATATCTACTCTAAGTCTCAAAGGTCTTCTCATGTATCAAGGAAAGAACCAAGGCCTTCCCCTAAGGGGGTGGCCGAAACTTGCAAAGGGGGAAAAGTCCACATTTTTGAAACAATCAAGGAGAATAATCACACCACAACTATTACACTACAGGCGAGGGGGTACTTACATCCTTTCGCTTGAATTTCTCCTTCTCTAAAATCTTAAGGTGCCCTTGGTTGAAGGAAGGTGAGAGTTCTCCTTCCTAGCACTTCTATAGAACCCTTGGCCCTAATAGAGGGCAAGATCCTTGTAGAGTTCTTCCTCCTTCCAATTCCCTAGGGTTAGAACCCTAGGGTTGTGTTTTTTTCGAAAATGAAAAGGGAGAAGGAGCTTGAGGGTTTCGGTGATGAGAGTGAGGAAGAAGAAGAGGAAGTTATTACAACTTCTCTTTCCCTTATTTATACATTTCTCATGAAGAGACATGTCTCTTCACTTCCCTAGCTTTTAACAAGCATGTCTCTTATTCCCTCTACATGAAATATGGCTTGGTTCATTGGTTATGACATGATTAGTGCAACTAGGAGGTTCAAGGTTCAATCCTTGCCTCCTCCTTACTACATCTTCTTTTTATCACCTTTTGCACTAATCCATATCAAAGCCCATTAAGCCAAGCCCATCATGAAATTTCATAATAATAATAATATTCCATGAATTCATAATATTTCATAATATTTCATGATAATATTTCATGAATTCCATAATATTTCATATTCATGAATTCATAATATTTCATAATATTTCATGATAATATTTCATGAATTCCATAATATTTCATATACATGAATTCATAATACTTCATAATATTTCATGATAATATTTCATGAATTCCATAATATTTCATATTCATGAATTCATAATATTTTATAATATACCATATTAATATTTCATGAATTTCATAATATTTCATATGGAAAATTTTGGGGCGTTACAGACAAACTTCTTGATCCAGACTGCTTCCGTGGTAGAATCCGCTACGGTGTCTTGTTTGGAACTCTTCCAACTTATTGCTCATCTATTCAAGATAAATACGTATCCAGACTGAGATATGGAGTCATCCTTATCTGTCTGGAAACTGGTATCTGTATACCCACGTATCACCATATCATCTTCTCCATATATTAGGAACACACCCTTAGTTCTTCTTAAGTACTTAAGGATTGTCTTGACAGCCGCCCAATGATCCATTCCTGGATCCAACTGGTATCTGCTCGTGACGCTCAAAGTATACGATACATCGGGCCTAGTACATAACATAGAATACATGATAGATCCTATCGCGGATGCATAAGGAATCTTATTCATGCATATCCTCTCGTCATCTGTGCGCGGACACATAGACTTTGAAAGGTTGATCCCATGCCTGATGGGAAGGTAACCTTTCTTGGATTCCGACATGCTAAACCTTTTTAGCACTCGGTCTATATATGTAGACTGCGAAAGACCAAGCAACCATTTTGATCTATCTCTATAGATTCTAATCCCAAGGATATAGGTTGCTTCTCCTAGGTCTTTCATGGAGAATGTTTTGGATAACCAAATTTTAACCGACTGTAAGACTGATATATCGTTTCCTATAAGCAATATGTCATCGACATATAGTAATAGGAATACGACTACACTCCCACTAACCTTCTTGTACACACAAGGTTCGTCAGGATTTTGTGAGAAATCAAACTCTTTGATTGTCTCATCAAAACGGATGTTCCAGCTCCTGGATGCTTGCTTCAGTCCATATATGGATCGTCGAAGCTTGCATATTTTGGTTTTATCAACCGATGTGAAACCTTCAGGTTGTATCATGTATACATCCTCAAGTAGGTTTCCATTAAGAAAAGCTGTTTTCACATCCATTTGTCATATCTCATAATCATAATGAGCTGCTATGGCCAGGAGCATCCGAATGGATTTAAGCATAGCTACTGGCGAATAGGTTTCGTGATAATCAATTCCTTATTTCTGACGATATCCTTTTGCCACTAATCTAGCCTTAAAGGTAACAACATTACCTTTGATGTCAGTTTTATTCTTGAAAACCCACTTGCACCCTATGGGCTTAATCCCTTCAGGTGGGTTAACCAAGTCACATATTTGATTTTCGTACATGGAATCCATTTCCTACTTCATGGCTTCAAGCCATTTGTCCCTTTCTGAACTTTTCAGAACATCTTCATAACTGATAGGTTCGTCATCGCTTATGAGTAACACATCGTTCGATTCACTTATGAGAAATCCTTATCTCTCTGGAATATTGCGTGTCCTATCAGACCTACGAAGAGGTGGTGTTGTTTTAGGTTCAACTGATAGCTCATCATTATGAGTTATTAGTTGTGGGTCTAGACTAGGTGTCTCTATAATGTCTATTGGAGTTTCTTGAACTTCATCAAGTTCAATGTCACTCCCACTGTTTTCTTGAAAAAGAAATTCTTTTTCCAGAAATACAGCATGCCTTGAAACAAACACCTTTTGTTCCAAGGGATGATAGAATTGGTAACCCTTTGTTTCCTTAGGGTATCCAATAAATAGACATTTATCAGACTTAGCATCCAATTTGTCTGATACAGTCCGCTTCACATAAGTAGGACAACCCCATATCTTAAGGTGAGTTAAGTGAGGTTTCATACTATTCCATGTCTCATTTGGAGTAGTAGAGACTACCTTGGTCGGGACTCTGTTTAGCAAGTGAACAGCTGTCTTGAGTGCATAGCCCCAAAAGGATTTTAGAAGAGTTGCATGATTCATCATGGATCTAACCATGTCCATCAAGGTTCGGTTACGCCTCTCAGATACACCATTATGCTGTGGTGTATATGGCGGAGTCCATTGAGACAATATCCCATTGTCCCTAAGATAATCTTGAAACTCTTGACTTAAGTATTCACCACCCCGATCGGATCGAAGTATCTTAATACTTTTGCCAAGCTGTTTCTCTACTTCATTTCTGAACTCTTTGTATTTCTCAAAAGCTTCAGATTTGTGTTTCATTAAGAACACATACCCGAATCGTGAGTGATCATCGATAAAGGTAATGAAGTAGCTATAGTCTCCTTGTGCAAGAGTTGACATTGGTCCACATACATCAGTATGTATTAGACCAAGCAATTCTCCCACTGGATTACCTTTTCTGGAAAAGGATAATTTGGCCATCTTGCCTTTTAAGCCTGATTCGCATGTATCAAATGAACCGGGTTTAAATGATTCCAGAATTCCACATCGGTGTAATTTGGTCATGCGTTTCTTACTTACATGGCCAAGACGACAATGCCACGTATAGGAGTCTATTCGATTATCTATTCGAGCACGTTTGTTGCTAACTTCGATATTGAAAACGTCACCGGATAAATCTAACGTGTAGATACCATTGCACAAAGTTCCGGTCCCATAAAGAACACCATTTAAAGTTATGTAACAACAATTGTTACTAAAAGTTAAATGATAACCCTTTTCATTCAATCATGAAATAGATACAATGTTCTTTATTAACAAAGGAACAAAATAACAATTATCCAATTCTAAGACACGTCCAGTAGGGAGCTTTAGCAAATATGTTCCGATGGGAACAGCAGCAATCTTTGCTCCATTTTCAACTCGCAAATTCGCTTCTCCCTTGACAAGTCTTCTTCTATTCCTTAGCCCCTGTATGTCATTACATATATGTGAGCTACACCCAGTATCAAGTACCTAGGTGGTTGAGGAAATAGAGTGACATTCAATAACAAAGATACCTGAAGAGGATGGGGCATCGGATGCCTTCTTCTTCAAGGACTCAAGATAAACCTTGCAGTTTCTTCGCCAGTGACCCTCCTTGCCACAGTGATGGCAAGTGCCTTTTGGGGTCTTTTCAGTCTTTTTGGCCTTTTTCTTCTTTCCCTTATTCTGTTCTTTGGCCTTCCTCAAAGAACCTTTCTTCGAGGAACCAACTAACAGTATAGTCTTCTGATCCTGCTTTACAGAAGGCTCTATAGTCTTCAGCAGGTTGAGCAACTCAGGAATGGTAGTCTCTAGCTTGTTCATCCGATAGTTCATCACGAATTATGAATAACTTTTGGGCAAACAATGCAGAATTAAGTCAATACTTAGTTCATGATCCATTGCAAAACCGAGTGTGCCCAGTCGCTCAATGTACCCCAACATCTTCAACACAAACTGTGAGACAGAAGTGCCTTCCTGCATCTTAGAGGTGAAGAGGAGTCTGGAGACCTCGAACCTTTCAGATCTCGCCTGCTCGTCAAATAACTCATGAAGATGGAAGATGATGGTATAAGCATCCATATGCTCATGCTGCTTTTGCAGCTCAGGTACCATAGCGGCTAGCATGATGCAACTCGCAAGTTCAGAATCGGTCACATGTTTCTGATAGGCCACTAACTGGTCTGGAGTTGCATTTTCTGGAGGACGGTTGGGACGTTGATCTTCAAGGACATAAGCAAGCTTCTCTGCCTAGAGAACTATCCTCAGGTTTCGAAGCCAGTCCATGAAGTTTGGCCCAGTCAGTTTATTGGTGTCCAAAATGGAACTCAAATTCAGAGAAGACATGATCGAGTGATTATCCTAGAAATACAAATTGAGCTTATGTGAGAAGAATGATAAAGAATACATCAACATACATTAATTTAATCCTATTTATTTTTCGAATTGAATAACCCTTTTTATCAATTCGGGAGATCGTAGGAACATCTCCAAATAGGTTGATATCCAACCATAGATAAGAACAACCATGGCTGTGGCCATCAAGTTATTCTTAGCTATGAAGGTAGGTAATTATACCGATTACATAACACATATATGTAACTATCACTTTATGCTATCAACTAATTGAATGTTTGCATAAATCATTGGGTTGTTAACTCATTAACAACTATGCAACAATATACATAGCACCCAACTGCACCTCTCTTTACATCGACCTTGGCTGTGGCACAACAAATCGATGCTCCAAGCTTAAGGCTGACCCATTAATCAAGAAATAGTTTTAATATGGTTGGAGCTCATTCAACCGTTTAGTCAGGCTTGGATGTGTCCAACAACCAAAACTAAGGATTGACCTCTGACTCCAACTATATTAATCATAAACTAATTCCATGGTTTGAACATGTTGAGGTTCAAGCCGGGCATGGATGTGTCCATCAACCCAAACGAGAAACAAAACTTCGGTTCTAACCATATTGATGGAAGGTGTTGGCCTTAATATTTTGTAAGGGGTTTTGGGTCTCATCCTTTCTTTTCTAAGCACATTCATGACATATAATTATGTCATGTACTAACGATTTTCTTAATAAAGTATGTATGTGACTTAATTTATCAAGTCCCATTAATTGAATTAGGAACCGGATTTCCTAATTCTAATTTCATACTTTATTCAAGGAATTGTTTTGGGAAACAATTTCCTAAATTGTCATAATCAATTTCGGAAATAATATGTTTAAGACTTTGATTTCTCTAAATCAAATCTTATTAAATTAAGAGACAGATTCCCTTAATTCAACCACATATTATTTTCATGAAAATCTTATTTAAGAAAACTCTATAGGAAACCATTTTCCTAATTAATTTTGGAGACAACAATATGTAAGAGCATCACCTCTTAAATCAAATAAGGAAATTATCGTTTGAGAATCACCTCAAAATTTCCAAGATTTGATTACATATTTTATTTAAGGATTTATTAATTTCAACAAATTATTTTCTTTGGGTGGCCCCTCGAGGCTCAGATACCCAAAAAAAGAAATTTGTTGTAAATCTAATTTGGTCCACTCCCCGAGGCGTAGCCAAATTAAACATGACAATTTTATTCAAAATAGGAAATTAAATTACAACAACTAACTTTAAATTAACGGCTCCCCGAGGCTCAATCCAAAATAAAAAATTTTGTTAATAATTTAAAACCAATTCGAATTTAATTGTCAATTAATAATCCATAAATTTGTCTAGACTTTCTTGAAAGAAAGTGCCCAAAATTGCGAGATTTCATAATAGGTTTTCAGAATAATTATAAGTTTCTGGTACAAAGAAAACTTACATATTTTCAAAATTAGAAAATTTCCAAAATAGAAAATTTTCAAAATTGGAAAGTTTCCAAAAATTAGAAGTTTTCACAATTATCATAAAATTTTAGAAACTAGGATATTTCAAAAGTTTGCGAAATTTCATGAGGATTTCCAAACTTTGAAATTCCTAAATCTAAAATTTATCATAATTGGAAAATTTTCCAATTATGGAAATTTTTCCAAAATTGAGATCGTGACTAAGTTTTCCGCAAAACAATTATATGATTATGTCGAACACTAACCGGCTCTGATACCACTGTTGGGACCGGGTGCATGTTGACATGGATGCGGGTTCGTAATTTTAAATTTAATTACGTGCAGCGGAAGGTTTAGCATAAATAATTTCACAAATTATTTAACCACACATCTAAGCATGCAACCTTATATTGTGTAGACATGATCATAAATTAAAATTTTGCAGAAAGTAAACTAATTTACTTGATACCTCGCGTAACTCGAAGTAAGGGACGAGATCCAACCGTAAGCGTCCCTTGGAAGCTCCGCCTCTATTCGCGTCCACGCCGAGTTTTCTTCGGGATGACTTCGCAAAGCCACGAGTTTCGTGCCGACAAGAACTACTAGATTCTCCAAAGGCACGACAAGAATACCAAGAGAGAGATGGGAAAACTAACCACCAAACGAAGAACGGAATCAAGATTCCGGGAGGAAGGAAGGAGTTGCGCCCGCTTCTTCTTCTTCTTCGGCAGCTTCTCGGTGGAGGAAGCTCACGGCAACCAAAGGGAGGGCCTCTAGGGCCGGCGCCACTAGAGGAGGGAAAGGGAGAGAAGGAGAGGGAGAGAGGCTAGGCAAGAATCCATGATCTCTTAGATTGAATTCCAAGCCTTGCCTTGGTACCTTTATATAGTAGCCTCTTAATCGCCAAGTCTCCTTTTAACGGAATAAATTTTCATAAGAAATTTATCTTATAAATTTTTCTATGAATTATTCCATTATGCCAAGTTTTTATTATAACTTAATTTATAATAAAAACAACCATGTCTCCCCTTTTATTATGGAAAGAAATTTCTTTATATAAATTTCTTTATCATGGTAAATAAATCCTTTATTGATTTTATAAAATAAAATAAACCAATCCAAGGTTCTTTTTAATTTCCATGAAAAATAAATCTCTTTATATAAATTTCTTTATCCATAATTTTATAAAACAAACCACGCGCGGTTTATTTTATAATTTGAACCAAACAATTTTGGTTCTCCCCTTTTATTGTGGCCGGCCAAACAAAGAGGGTGGGGACCCTCTTTGGCCGGCCAAACCCAAGACGAAACCGTACGAATTAAACTCATTTAATTCATCCAATAATTATTCAAAAGACTTAGTCATTTTATGCTTCCGATGCGTCTCTGAAAAATTCAGATTCGACTTATCTCTCTTGATCGGAAAATCCAATTTTCAACTCGTTTTAAATCCCTCGGATTACTCATAGTGTGTGTGACTAAATAGGCTTTCGATTTATTTTGGCCGTCTATAATTAACCAATTATAGAACGATCATGAGTGGCACCTAGTAGTACATCATGATCCCCAATTAATCGAATGATCAAGGGTTGACCTCAGAAATAATTCTGAAACCCTTCAGCAACTTTAA
Organism: Boesenbergia rotunda; assembly: GCA_024364735.1. Taxonomy (NCBI): domain Eukaryota; kingdom Viridiplantae; phylum Streptophyta; class Magnoliopsida; order Zingiberales; family Zingiberaceae; genus Boesenbergia; species Boesenbergia rotunda. Next base: position 262,338 of record JAGFNQ010004030.1, on the reverse strand, counting down.
TGAATCGTGCCTTATTCCCTTCACCATCTTATACCCACTTGGTTCAGGACACGGTCTATGTGTGTCAGTCCCCACTAAGCTGACTACGTCACACCTAGCCCAAGTAATATCTTTCTCGTCCAACGGATTCTAATTACTCTCATGTTTATGAGAGATTCATACTCGGAACATGTGATGCTCTGGCCAGAGGCTTCGAGTAACAATCCAACGATAGGCCTTGGGTATACATCTCCTTGCAAGGAGTGGTGAATCCTTTGTAGGTTGTTCAAACATCTTCGGGCACTTCGGCTTATACCCAATCATCCTGGGTCCACACCTCCTTGGAGATGCTTGCTTAAGATGTCAAAGTATAAGTCTTCATGACCAAGATGACTTGAACACCGCAAGTCAAAGGAACATCACACTTAAGCTGCAGTAAGAACTTCATTGACATATCTATATGTAGATTACCATATGAAGTTTTACAGCTAGTCACTCCAATGAACTAGTTCCCTTAACTAGCATTCATGTTTATCTCCGGACATCCCAATGTCACCAGCCAGTGAGAATCAGCTGATTAGAGAATAACCCATGCTAGTCTCCACAGAATTGATGGTGTCCGTATTTATCAATTCATCGACTAAGGACAATTTCAATACTTCACAATTGCACATGTAGAGATAATCACTAGTTGTGAATTCATCACAAATTCTCTCATGCTGTGAATTGTATTGCGGACATTCAGTAAATGAGTTTAAGATCTCAATCAAATACACGAACATGTATACTCAAATAGTGAATATTCATTTATTAAAGTAAATGATTACAATCATAAGGCGATTGCCTTAGAACACTTCTCTCATATTACTAACAGTTGTATATAAGAATAGACCTTCCATATTATCCTTTTAGCTGACGGCTTGAAACCTCGGTGCTTAGATTCATTTCTGGCACACCATAAATGCCATACTAACAATAAAGGAATTACCTCTTTAATATGTCCATCTCTCGACCAGTCACCTCCTAATCTCCAACTATCATGAATTTGATATCTGTCCACACCAAATAATTGAGCAAAATGACTCCAAGCCTCCTTAGCAATCAATCCAGTAAAGAAACAATGCTCCCAAGATTCAACATCTTCACAACATTGGCATTTAGAAGCTAGCTCCACTCCTCTTTTCTGTAAAATGTCATCTAATGGTAGTCTTCTCCTTAAAAAACGCCAAATGAAAATCGATATATGTAACGCCCGCTTTTTTTTTTCCTAAAGCGTCGTTACGGTATCATACTTAGGGCATGTAACATCATACTGCAGCGGAATAACTTTAACTCTACACTTACATGCCCCCTATTAACATTCATAACATAGTGACAGGGAAACTTGGCATATTGACTTCATACTTAAACGTCTTATCTTATCATGCTTAACATCATATCATGAAGTCTCATGAGTCATTATTTGAGCATAGAGATGTCAATAGAAAGTTCTAGCATAAAAGGTAAACGGTAACATATGATTTCCTGGGCCAAGTCACTATCACACTCATTTGTTCTTGCCCTCCTGCTGCTTCCTTACAGTCCTCTTGCATGATGTGCGGTATAAGGAAAAAGACTATAAGCACACAGGCTTAGTAAGACTCTTTCCTACTCACTAAAACCATTCGTCATTCATTCATAATCATATGAAACATAATCATCATTTAGTCTTAAACATGAAGCATAAACATAAACCTACTTAAACTTTACATGGCATGATACATGGCATAACCATAAACATAACTAACCATTCCTATCATGGCATAAAGCATGGTATAAACGTAATCATCATTAGACATTCTTAACATGGCATCGAACATGGTATAAACATAAACATAAGGTGTAGACCCATCCTATCTAGCATATCATGAGCATGTTTTGCATTATAGCATATGGGCATCTTCTTAACATATTCATGGCGTAAATCATTTACTATCATACCCATTTCTTAACATGAATCATAAGCATAAGACATCATCATCATAGCATAATGCATAATATGAATGAATGCGTGGGTGGAATGCATATGTATATATATATATATGCCTAACTTTTGAAAACATACTTTTAAATACTTAAACATAATCATCACATTGTTGGGGTCCCCGGCTTGTACCACATACATACATCATGGCGCGCATCCCTAAGTAAATACAAGGTAGCTAGCCTCGACCTACTAGGGTAAGGACAGCATAGTCGGTAGTCCTCGAACCGGGGCGTTCTTAAGGTGCCCATCCCTGTTGCACAGCTTCGGTAGTGTCAGAACCGTGGACAGCTTCGGTAGTCCAGAACCGGGGCGTTCTTAAGGTGCCCATCCCTTGGACCCATACTTCGATCCGGTGCAAGCCCCATTCATAAAGTAAAATACTTTACATGCTTCATCATTCATAAGACATTCATGGCATAACTTGGTTACATGAAGCATGACTTAAAACATGCTTGATCATCATGATGCCTGGAAGGCATGAGCATTATCTTTCTTCATAAACATGGCATGCATCTTTATTCATAACATGGCATGCATCATTATTCATAACATGGCATGCATCCTTATTCATTAACATGGCTTGCATCATTATTCATAACATGGCATGCATCCTTATTCATAACAACGTGGCATGCATCATTCTTATCATATGTAACAGAACATGGTTCTTAACATAACATGAACATATAACATAGCATGGTTCTTAACATAGCATGAACACCTAACATAGCATGGTTCTTAACATAGCATGAACAAATAACATCACATGGTTCTTAACATAACATAAGTATTCATAGGTTGGACTTCCATAAACATGATTCCTACTATCCAAGTGCATGACATGGAACATAAAACATTCATAAAATAACCCTATTAGGCATGGCATCCAAATCATAAGCATACATACATAAACATGGTACTTAAGGTTAGGGTTATAGGTAACTTAAATTCCTACCACATGCTTGAACCCTTATGTATTCTTCATAATGAACTATAAACCATCATTCTTCAAATCTTAACTCCATCAAACCCTAATTACCTAGCCTTGGCCGAAACCTACATAGAAGGTTTCCGTCATTCCCATAACCATATAAGATGGCACAAGGTAAAGGAACATCCATACATTGCCTATATGACCATAGGGAGCCCTTAGGGCTCATGATTAGGGTTAACCCTAATCCTTAGCCCCCCCCCTTTCCTAGGACTGGCCAAAACCTACAAGGGCATGGGTGCATGGAAAAATTTCATTAAAATCCCCAATCAACCATTAAACATCAACCATAACATACCATAGGGGCTATTAGGGCCCTTACTTGGGGAAAGCCCTAACTTTTGCCCTACCATCCATCTTGGCCGAATCTTGTGGGGTCACAAAGCCTTGTAAAAGGGTCTCATAAGTCACCCTTAATCTCCCTTATATCATGTTAATACACAACACATATGCTTGGGGGTTTGGATTTAACTCTACCCATGAGTTCATGGGTTGGCCGAAAACCCTAGGGGGCCCTAGGGTACCCCAAAAATTCCCTAAAATTATATTTAATCTCTAAACATCATAAGGAAACCTTAAATAACATTATATAGATTTTTAGCATCATCATGGACCCTTAAACATTGTGGCCGAAACCCTAGGGTATCCTAGGGTGCTTGCTTTGTTTCTTTCATGTTGGCCGAAACCCTAGGGTATCCTAGGGTACTCCAAAAATTCACAAAAATTATACTTAATCTCTAAACATCATAAGGAAACCTTAAATAACATTATACAGATTTTTAGCATCATCATGGACCCTTAAACATTGTGGCCGAAACCCTAGGGTATCCTAGGGTGCTTGCTTTGTTTCTTTCATGTTGGCCGAAACCCTAGGGTATCCTAGGGTACTCCAAAAATTCCCAAAAATTATAATTAACCTATAAACATCATAAGGGAACCTTAAATAACATTATACAGATTTTTAGCATCATCATGGACTCTTAAACATTGTGGCCGAAACCCTAGGGTATCCTAGGGTGCTTGCTTTGTTTCCTTTCAACTTACATCTCAAAACAAGATTTATAATAGGCTAAAAATCATGGAAATCATAAAGAACTAATATACCACAGGTGAGGGAGTCTTACTTTGGGATTTCTTGATTTTTAGACCTTAAAAGGGAAGAAACTTGTAGAGCTCTTGACCCTTGATCCCTCCTTGCACTTGTTGTCTTGGAAGGAACCTAGATCTTGGAGATGTGGAGTTTTTCCAAGGGAAAACCCCTCTAATGGTGGTCGGCTAGAATGAGGGGAGGAGGAGAAGAGAAAATGCAAATTGAAGGAAGAATAAGGTAACTCCCAAACCCCCCCCCCTTTATAACCCATTAAAGAGGTAAATGAAAAGTCTCTCCATGACCCTTCATCTTCTTCTAAGCCTTAACCAATATCCACTTCATTCCCTCATAACATTCCCTTGCTAGATGAGTTGGATAAAGCATATATGGTTGTACAAGAGGTCCAAGGTTCAATCCTTGGCTCATACACCTTTATTTTTATTTTATTTTTATTTCATTTATTTTATTATATTTTTTTTCCTAAATTCCGAGAATCCCCCTAAAATCCCCCATAATTATGCTAATATTCCTAAATAAAATTCTTTTATATTTATATTAATTTTTACCTAATTAATACCCATTTTTGGAGCCCATTTAAAGCTCATTAGTACCTAATTTCTCCATTAAAATAGGGATAATTAGGCTAAGACTTACTCATAATCATGCTAATATGCCTAATTAAATCCTATTTATATTTATACTAATTATTACCTAAAATCCACCTATAATCATGGCACTTAAAAGCCCACATAAGGCCCATTAGTACTTAGTTTTCTCAATTTAAATGAGAAAACATGGATTTTCTAGACCAAAGTTCGTATTAATACCTCTAGGTCCTTCGAAAAATTATCTAGACATGCTCAATATTTTAATAAAAATATTGAGAGAATTTTCCGGGTCGTTACAATATACTTGGGTATAAGATCTTATTCCAGCAAGCCCTCCAGATCCCATCCAATTGCTGTGCATTTCTAATTTGATTCCATGCAGTTTTCAATGTAAATTTGCCATTCAAGGATGGCTTCTAAAAAATAGTATCCCGGCAGTCCAGTTTATTTCCTTTTAATGCTGCATCTTCCTTCAAACAAGGTGCCACAATCTCCAAAATCTCATCCACAATTCTAGCTGGGACAATATTATACAGTTTGGATAGATTCCAACCTTGGATGTTAATAAATTCAGAAACTTTGCAGTTTGGATTCCCCACAACTTCACACACCTGACATAAAGGCCCTTGATCTAGCCAAGTGTCATACCAAAAATTTAATTCACCATTGCCTAAGATCCAACCGATATTATTTTCTGCTAAATATCTGATTTTTATCAGGTGGCGCCAGCAAGGAGAAGCCTTCCAATTTGCCGAAACCACAGCTGGTGGAGATGAGCGACAATACATTTTTAATAAAAAGAAAGCCCATGGAGTGTCTTGCTCACGGAATCTGAACCACAGCTTCATAGCAGTAGCTGTGGCAATGTCTGATAACTTTCTAATACCCAATCCCCCCTCCAGCTTTGGTTTACAAATATCAGACCAGGCTATCCAATGGATTTTCCTTTTTGAATTAGCCATACCCCAGAAAAAGTTTGCAAATAACATTTCTATCTGATGCTGAATCGACATAGGGGGAAGGAGAACCTGTAGGATATAAAATGGAATAGAAGTTAAGACACTTTGTATAAGCAACAAACGTCCACCATATGACAGTCTTTGAATATTCCACCCCATTAGTCTTTTCCTAATTTTCTCTATTAAAAATTGGAAAAGATTTGCTTTTCTGTTGCCAGCTGCTATAGGAACCCCCAAATAAATAATAGGATGATGACCTTCTAAAAAACCAGTAATGGAAGCAATTGAGCTTTTTATGGCATTTAAGATACTCCTGGCTGGAAAAAATAAACTTTTGCTAGCATTGATCGATTGACCCGAGCATAACTCATATTTCTCCAAGAAATTTTTTACCCTCTTGACATTATTAATTGACCCATTCAATAAAATCATAATGTCATCAGCATATGCCAAGTGTGACAATTTAATATCACATCCCGAATTAAAATATAGTTGAGGGAATTTACCAAACAAAGCCTCTAAGCCTCTGGATATGAATTCTGTGGCGATGACAAAAAGTAGTGGAGAGATAGGATCACCCTGCCTTAAACCCCTCATAGAATGGAAGAAACCTGACAAATGTCCATTAATTTTAACAGAGAACCAACAATCAATTATACACCGTTTGATGAGTCCAATAGTTGTAGCCGAGAATCCAAAAGCCACCATGACTTTGAAAAGAAAAGACCATTGAACTCTATCAAATGCTTTAGCTATATCTAATTTCAAAATTAGGTTACCACCCCTGACATGATAGTTCAGCTCGTGATTAACCTCTTGAGCCAATAATATATTATCTGATATCAATCTACCAGATACAAAACCACTCTGCGAGGGGGAGATAATTTTGCCCATAACTTTGCTTAATATTGAAGATAATAACTTGGAGATAATCTTGTTTGAAACATTACATAAACTAATCGGTCTGAAATCTTTCCATTGTTGTGCACTATCCAGTTTTGGGATTAAAATTATTGTAGTGGTTGTCATTCCCTTTGGCATAGAGCTGCCATGAAAAAAATCCAAAACCGCTTCAAGTAAATCCTCCTTAATAATCTCCCAATAGGACCTATAAAACTGAGTAGAGAAACCATCCGGACCCGCCGAGCTATCCATAGACATTTCCCAAATAGTATTCTTTATTTCCTCAAAATTCGGAAGCATAGAAATTTTAACATTATCACTTTCATTAATCAAAACTGGAATATGATCAAAATTAACTTCATCACAATTATAAGGCTCACCAGTTAGCATTTTCTCAAAATAGGCTAAGCTAGAAGCATGAATGAGATCCGGTTTGTCCAAACAAACCCCTTCTTCCCATATTCTAAAAATCCTGCTAGCCATTCTTCTTTTTTTTACTAAACCATAAAAGAATTTGGTATTTCTTTCACCTTCAGCCATCCATTTCACCGCAGCCTTTTGCTTCCAGAAGACCTCTTCCATATGTAAGATATGGAACAACTGCGCCTGCTTTTGAGCTTTCGCTATTTTATTAGTTTCTGAAGGGTCCAGATCAAAAATTCTCTCTGCCGCAGCAAAACTTTCCTCAGCTTTGATGATATTGTCATGTAAATTTCCAAAGACTTCCCAATTCCACCATTTCAAGTGTTCTTTAAGCCTTTTAAGCTTGCATTGCAATTTCTTGAGACCTTTTTCAGCAGTCGGCAGCCTCCAGTTTAATGTAATAGTTTGAAAAAAAATTATCATGATTGATCCACATGTTTTGAAAATGGAATGAAGCAGCTGGTTTTGGAAATTTAGGAAAGGTAATGAGTAAAGGACAATGATCTGAAGCCGCCCTGCTTAAATGCTCAACACGAACTGAAAATTCACAAACATCCCAAGCAGGAGATAAAAGAATTCTGTCCAAACGCTTCCAGATTTTATTATTCGTCCAAGTGAATCTATCTCCCACGAAACCTGCATCTATTAGACCAGCTAGCATAAGAAACTCATTAAAGTCATTAACTGGGCCAAGTTTAGATAGAAAACCTTTAGAATGCTCACTAGGACTGCAAACAACATTAAAATCTCCACCAATTAACCAAAATTCTGTGTCCACCGGGCTGATTTCTAACAGCTTCTCCCAAAGGACAGCTCACTCTACTTGTGTACATTTAGCATAAACCACAGTTATTATCATCTTTATAGGAAAAAAATATGTGAGCTAATTTTCATATGGAGGAACTGCTCATGATCTAATAGCAATTCACATTCAATATTATCATCAAACAGAAACCAAATTTTCCTAGAGCAATTAGAAATAACATTATCAAACCCCAATCGCCTGTTGATACAGACCACATCTAAATTAATAAATGGCTCCAGAATACCCAAAAAATTCAGATGATAGTTTTCTCTAAGAAAGTAAACTCTATGCATAGATACTTCATTCCCAATCCCTCTAATATTCCAAATAATACCTGCCATTAAAAACAATTTGAGGAATTAGCATTTTGAGCTTTTGATTTGCTCCTGGTAACTCTCCGATCTTCACCAGTCCCAGCTGTGAAGAAAGCAACTAGTTTGGAAAATGTTTGTCTTCCTACTGTCTTGCCTTTGATTTTTTGAGACCCCATTTCTGCTAAATTACAAGATGGTGATCTGTGAAGATGTCTCACATCTCCATTATCAGAATCGTCCTCTTCCATAAATGTTTTTGAAACTTCATCTATATTATTTCCATCTTGCTCTTCCCAAGGTTTACCATATTGATCTAACTGTGAAATTCCTGCCATTGAGAGACCACCTCCTGCTTCGTTCTCAGGCCATGAAACAAGTTGCTTAGACTTAGCCTCTTTTATATGTTCTGCTACAATATTAACTGGAACATCATTAACCTCCTGTAATTTCTTCTTCTGCTCAGTTTTATTTGTTACAAGCACCTCTTTATTTGGGAGTATAGCAGCCAAACTCTCCCCTTTGTCTGTTCTTTCCTGAATCTTCTTACTTGAAGGATTATGAATTTCTTTAATACTCTCGCTATGAATTTCCATAGAAGCTTCACCATTTCCAGCTGGATCTACAAAAGATACTTTATTAACCTGCTCATATTCTTCTAAATCAGTCAATATCTGAAATTGATTCATTGCTCTATCGGTTACGTTGATCTCATGACTTTTTATAGCTAAGCTTTTCTTCTTTTGAACCCATTTTTGCTTCTCAGCCTGATTTAAACCCATCTTTAATGGATGTTCTTCTACATGCGGCTCTGCATTTTGTAACTCCTTCTTTTTTAACTGGAGCCTCAAATCTACATCCACAGCATTAATCTTTCCATCAGAGAACCATGTTGCCTTTGGTCTATTACCATTTACATAGCATTCCTCTAGCGAGTGGCCCAGATGTTTACAATCTTCATAATATTTTGGCAATTTTTCATAAAGAACTTTCTGTAGGCGCTTCTCTTCCCCTATACCAATCCAAAAGTCAACAACTTTAGGTTTCAACAAATCTAGCTCCACACAAATTCTAGCCACTGAAAGCCTAGAACCATCAGTTGTTCCCTCATCAATCTTAATTGGTTTACCAACAATTCTTGCCATTGAATAGAGACTTTATTTATTAAACATATGGATAGGTAGATCTGGTAATTGAATCCATGCTGGAACTATTGCTGATTCTATATCATAAGAAAAATGAGGTGACCATTTGAAGATTCTCAATGGCACACCTCCAATAGACCACACCCCTCGACTCCATATACGCGCCATGTCTTCATGGAAGTGAGATGAATAAAAATATACCCAACTCTCAAGAAACGAATGTTATAGAAACTAGAGAGACCCAGATTTCCAAAAGCTGGTATAATGATCGCTTGACTCGGGTGCCATCCTAAAAATTTACCAATTAAGGAAAACTGATAGGGAATTGTCATACCTGAGATCTCCTCTTCAGAGTAAAATATCCCCGGTTTATTATTATAGATTGTAATCAGCTTGAAATTGTGACCTATATCAGTAAAGCTTTTCTTTGTAGCTCGGGGGGAGATAGGTTTGACAGCCGCGACATAAGATGTAATTGGCTTCTGTCTACCAGCTTGAGGGAAATTACGATCCAAAGACGCCTTCATAAGAGATGCTCTCGCTATTGCTGAAGGATCCAGACTAGGGTTTGCAATAGTCGATAGCTCTTCCACCTCTGGCGCCGCAGCCCCGATGACTGGATTTAGATGAGAAAAGCCACAAGAAGCAGATAGAGGAGGTAAGGACGGAGTAGTGGAAGAGAGGGAAGGATGCTCGGAAATCATCGCCGGCGATAGTATACCGCCGGCGGCCAAGCCGCCAGGGGAAACCCGCCCGCGATCTACTCCCGCGCGTGAATCGCCTTCAAATCGCCCAGGATAGAATCGCCAGGGGCTGGGAGATACTTGAGGCCTTCAGTACGTGTCTCCGTGCTTCTCACCACGTTCCCCCTTCAAACCCAAGTACACTTCTGAGCTCTAAAGACTACTAACAAGCCTTAACCAAGCTTGTTTCGTCAGAGGTTTCCAGTCAAACCCGAGCCTCTTTAAATAGAGCTCAAGGCTAGAACACACTCTACCAGTCGACTGCCCCCAGGGCAGTCGACTGCCCCCACTCAGATTCGACCATTGCAGTTCAACGTTTGAATTCTAGCTACTCACCAGTCGACTGCTCCTGGGGCAGTCGACTGGTCCAGGGTCGAAAACCTTCTGTGAGTTTCTGTTCTCGCTGGCAGTCGACTGCTATACTCCCAGTCGACTGGCCAGCTTACAAGAATACTCCTCCTCACTCCAACGACCCTCCTCCACGTGTGCCTTTAGGTACACTTCCTTGCCTTGCCCCTTGAAATCTTCTTCCACCGGCTATCATCCCTCGGATGCGCATACAAGCCTTCCCTTGGCTTGTATCCATGCCACCCTTCAAATGTGCCCTTTGAAGTCCACTTCCCGGCTTGCCCTTGGAGTCCTCCTCCTTCAGCTCTTGTTCCTTCATGACTTTAGCTGACTCTTCACCAACAGCCTTGACTGTTGCCTTCGGGTCCTCTTCGTCTTCGGCTCCCGTCCCTCGGATGCACACAAACCTCCAGCTTGTCTCCATGTCATCCTTCAAGAATGCCTCGAAGTTCGTGCCCTTCGGCTCATCATCTCTGCTATCCAAAGTCCCTCGGGTGCGCACAAGCCTCTAGCTTGTCTCCATGCTACCATTCACCATACCGAAGCCATCCAGCTAAGTCAATATGTGTAACCTGCACATCCTGCACACTCCAATACACATATTAGAACACAAGGGTAAACCTAACTTAAACCCTTTGCCCAAACATCAAAACACATGGTCACTCCGGACCATAGATTGCCTCAACAATCTCCCCCTTTTTGATGTTTGGCAATACGTTTAAGTTAGAGAAAACAAATTGCAATAAATAGCAATAACAATGCTAAACAACCATTTGGACTTACATTGCCAAGGCTCCACCTTGGTCTTACACTGCCAATGCATATGCAATGCAAACAATGTATGGATCCTATCCCAAGGCATCTCACACCTAACCTTCCCAAGTTAGGAATTTTCACCAAAATGAGCTTTTTAAAACCTAGCCCAAGGCTCCCCCCACATTGGACTTACAAAGGCTTTTTAAGAACATCTCCAAAGTTCCCCTTACGCCAAGAATGGAGCAACCATGCTCCATCTTTACCTAAGCTCCCCTAAACCTAGGGTTTCTTGCAAAGGTGTGTTTGGTTTCCCAAACTAAACCCAACACTTCTCCCCCTTTGCCTAACATCAAAAGGATCCAATAATTTCCCCGTTATTGGACTCTTTAACCTTTAAATAATTATAAACATAGTGTACTAACCTTCCACAAGGTTCCACACTTGTTTCCCATCAATTGGACGCTTTTCAGCTGCTGAAACCCATTTTCAGCCTTTACCAATCAACTGCACCCTGGACCAGTCGACTGATACTCTGAAAAACCAATTTTCAGCATTTCTGGCCCAACTTCAGAAATGCATAACTAATTTCACAAATCTCTAAAAAATCCCAAATTTTATGGAGAGGTTTGTGGTACCCATACCTACTTGGGAAAAATACATTCAATAATGTATCTATCATCATTCCCAAGTTTGACACAAAACTCAAACTTACCTATGAAAATTAAGACATAGCAAATAAGAGGCAACCTGCCTCTTAACCTATGTCCTCTCCCAATTTTTAATTTTCATAACCAATCACCAAGTTAAGTTCTACCCAACTTAACTTTATAACACCAAGTTAAGTTCTACCCAACTTAATATCACATCACTAAGTTAACTTCTACCCAACGTAACACCATCCATTCTTCCGTTAACTTAACAACCCAAGTTCATCCCCCTTGACACCATCAAGGATTGACCCAAGCAATCTTACCCCTAATGCCAAAAAGAACTCAACCTATTTCTGAAAACCGTTCAGAAACCAATATACAGACTTACCAGTCGGCTGCCCCCAGGCCAGTCGACTGATACAGTCAACCTCTGAAATTCCAGCCTAATTTCAGAAACTTCTAGAAAATTTTAGAAAATCCGAAAAAATCTAACAATTTGCAAGCCTAGCCCTCAAGGCTTAATTTTCCCTTTCTAGGCTTCTAACCCTAGAATCCACATGTCCACTTCGGACATTCCTAGACTACCCACTTTTCTAGGCATATGTCTCCATTCTTGGGATTTTTGCCTTGGTCCTTAGGTTTAATGGTCTTAGATTTATCATGATGCATGTGTAGGACCGGTGCCGTCGATAGAGGGGGGGTGAATATCGACCTTTAAAAATCTTCGCGGTAAATCGTAAGCTTTTCGGTTCGTACTTAAACAAAGCGTTAGTAGCAGTGGAATATTAAACAGTAAAGTAAAGAATGACACAAAACAGACGACAGATTGCACACGGGATTTACTTGGTTCCCAACCCCCCAAGGTCAGTACATCGAAGGCCTAAGCACGGGAATGCCCGTCCACTATTGGTCTCCTTTCCGGACTTTCTGGAGGCGGAGAAACCCGTCTTACAGTGCAATAATTACAATAAAAAATATAGGAAATTCAATGCAGAATAATAAAAGCAAGCCAAAACAAAATGGTCGAAGACTCGGCCGATCTGGACCTCCGAAGTGTCGCGCACTTCCTCCTGGAGCCTCCCGATCATAGAGCCTTGTCTTTAGCGCTTTGTCGTCAGTCAGAAAGCTCAGAATGGATCTTGGAAGTTGTGTACTGAGCCTTGGGGTCGAAGCCCCTTTTATAGCACCCATGGGGGTGCCTGTGTCGATGGGGGCGCCTACACGTGGCGTTTCCTGCGCGATCTCTTATCCGCAGGCTCGGTCTGTGCTTATCCATCTTCACAGGGGCGCCTGAGCTGATGGGGGCGCCCGTATGGTCCACGGCGGCTGAATGGAAGCATGTTCTGCCTTTCTTCGCTGAACCTGTTTTGCTTCTTTAACTGAGGTGCCCCAGATGATGGGGCACCTGGCTTCTTTAGGGCGCCCCCTTCAATGGGGGCGCCTAGCAGGCTGGGTTCCTGTGTTGTTTCCCTGCTTTGTCTTCCATTCTAGGTACCTACAAGATACACAAATACAAAGCAAATATACACACATTCTTAACCTTACGGACTTGGTTCTGACTTCGGATTTCCCCGAAACCCTAGGTCGAAACGACGCAAGTTCCCACCCCCGGGAACGCGCCTTTCACCTACTCCTTTCAGGAGTCAGTTGTCACCCAATCCATTCGGGTGGACTTTTGCTTAGCTTCCAATACTCTCGAATCTCGAGACGTCCGAACCTCAACCCGTCTCTACTTTTGTCCTTAGTCATCGCTCAGCTAAGTTGCTCAATCCCTCGAACCAAGACATCGTGCCCAAACCCTAAGTCCAGGACTTCGGTGCCCAACCCTCGGCCAGGACTTCGTGCCCAATTCCTCGAACCAGGTCTTCGGTGCCCAACCCTCGGCCAGGACTTAGTGCCCAATTCCTCGAACCAGGTCTTCGTGCCTAGCTTTACTCACCAGGTCTTCGTGCCCAACCCTTGGTCAGAACGTAGTGCCCAATGTTGGAACTCGGATGGCTAGAGAAGGGGGGGTGAATATAGCCAAACACTTGGACTTTAAGCTTTTCAAAATTCTGCACTTCAATCGTTAGTAGCACAACGGAAAGAATAGGAACAAAGTATGCAGAAAACTAAAACCCTAAGCTAAGCACAAATGCAAGACGCTAACAAGAGGGTTTACAAGGTTCGGGGATAACTTGCCCCTACTCCTTGGCGTGCCCTTAAGGTGGGTGATCCCTTGATCGTCGGCAGATCAAGCCCCGGTGAACACCAGATAGAAAGCAACCTCCTTCTCGGTGGAGTAACCTCTCCACAGCGTTTCAATGAAAGATATAGTTTTAAGCACAATGAAACACAAGAAAGATCTTACTTAGCACTTAGCAAAGACAAGAACACAGCAAGCTTCTTCCGAGCTCCACCCAGCGACGATCTCATGCAAGAACCCTTTCTTCGTGTCTTCTCGCTGTTGGACTCAAAGCCTCTTGTTCCTTCTTCCAAGTGCTTCAGCAAGGGATGGTTGCTTCAGAGTTCACAGTAGCTTGCTCAAGAGAAGATGGACCAGCAAAGAGCACAAGCACAGTGTGGAGAAAGCAAATCGCGCAGCAAAAACTCAAGCCTCAAAGTTTTTCCCTCTTTTTTTTCCCGAACACTCCACTACGCCCTTTTGTTTCTCCACTGAACCCAGGTGACACCATCTCACTACAGCCTCCAGCTATTCACCTGCCAACGCCAGCTACCACTGAGCTCTCACTAGACTCCCTGAGCTTCCCTCAGCCAAGCTCCAGTCAGTAGCTCCAGTCTGCAGCTCTAGCCATTGCAACCTGAGATGGCAAAGAGACAAACTTGCTCCAAGGAAAGGCCTCCATTGACTCTCCTTGAGTGTTTCAATCCTTCCCTGTCACCTGCAGCTTAATCAGAGTGTTAGCACAACATATCAAGCAGAAAATCGTGTATCAGATGATAAGCGCAGAGAATCGAATACGTTCAGATGCGATCAGAGCGTCTAACAGTGCAATTTGAATTAAAGTGATCGGTCACCGGACCGATCAGGACAATCCCAGACCGATCAGGCTCTATCCTGATCGGTCCCCAGTGAGAAACCTAGTATCGCAAGCTCATGTGATCGGTCACTCTGACCGGTCACCTGATCGGTCACCAAACTGATCCAGAAAGCTGCTTGCCGCAATCCTACCTGGAATCCACTGGCTGATCGGTCACCAGACCGATCAGGATGGTCCCAGACCGATCAGGCTCCATCCTGATCGGTCAGGGTGAGAATCCTTCCGACAGTTGATCGTTCAGTCTGATCGGTCACAGTTTCTCCCTGATCGGTCACCAGACAGTTCAGGATCTGATCAGGCGGGGAACTCAACTCACTGTGGGCTCCCTGATCGGTCACCAAACTGATCAGGAGCCGTTCAGTGAGTGAAACGCATACTCCCTGATCAGTCACCAGACCGATCAGTCATCGTTGGATCGGTCACCAGACCAATCCATGAAGGAGCACCGTGCCAACTTCCCTGATCGGTTTACCAGACCGATCCAGGGACTCTAACCTAGCCCTTCAAGCTAGGGACCTGACCCTCCAAGCTAGGGACCTGACCCTCAAAGCCAGGAATTTTTCACCTAACCCTCCAAGTTGGGATTTTTCACCTAACCCTCCAAGTTAAGACTTTTCACCTAGCCCTCCAAGCTAGGACTTTTCACCCAACCCTTCTGAATTAGGACTTTTCCAGACTTAGCCCTCCAAGCTAGGACCTAACCCTCCAAGCCAGGACTTTTTCACCTAAGTCTCTAAGTTGGGACTTTTCACCTAACCCTCCAAGTTAGGACTTTTCACCTAGCCCTCCAAGCTAGAACTTTTCACCCAACCCTTCCGAATTAGGACTTTTCAACACCTAGCCCTCCAAGCTAGGATTTTCCATACCATGCCTAATCCCCGATCAGGACTTAATTATAATCATAATCATCAACCTAAACTAAAATCGATGTCAACACCAAAACAACAATCAGGGTCAGACTGCATCAACACCCAATTTCTCGAACCAGGACTTAGTGCCCAATCCATGATCAGGACTTCGTGCCTAGGTTAACTAGGGCTTTGGTTCACTTTTATACTCCTCTCTTGACTTACCCTTCTCTTGTTCAATATATCACTGACTTAAGCATATTGTCAAACATTGAAATACTTAGAGGAGGACATTAATGATGCAACTTGCACCAACAATCTCTCCCTTTTTGATGTTTGACAATATCTTAAGTTAGATTGGTTGAAAGGGCTAAATATTGAAAAATGTTCTAAGTTTAAAGTTCTAAGTTTTGAAAATACGTTTTTTTTTCTTTTGGGAGAAAAAAAAAAGAAAAAACTTCTAACATAGGCTTACTTTCCCCCTTTTTGAAAATCATTTTGATTTTCCTTTTTGATCCTTCGGTAAGAGAGCAAAAATATTTTAACTTAAGCGCACCTCTCCCCCTTTGTCATACATCAAAAATCACCAAAAAAATGCTTGCACCAACAATGAAAAAACTTTTGAAAGTATATCTTTACTCAGAAAAAATTTTGTGCACTTGAAACATGAGCATAAGCATTTTGTGCAATTTTTAGAAAAATACTTAAAAAGACTTGGCACTTTTCCACTTTTGAAAAGATTGGATAACGTTGTTCTTTGAAACATATTAATACTTAAAAGATATTTGTACTCTTGAAAAACATTTGTATTTTGTGAGCATTAGTACCTTGAAAATATTAGTACTTTCGAAAACATTATATATTGATCAAGTAATTTGAACATTTTTAAATGCAAGTACTTTTTGAAACATATTTTGAGCAAAAAATACAAGTATGCAATATAAGTACTTTTGAAAATACTTATGCAATTTTTGAAATATCTAAGTATTTTTAAAAGATATTATGTATTTTATATCAAGGAAATCTCATTTTGAAAACATAATACTTTACCTGACTTGATTTCTTTTCCAGTCTGACACAATCCTAGGAACCTTATTAACTACAAGGGCATTTCCTTAAGTGTCCTGGAAATTTTTCCAAACTCAAGAAAAATATTATTTTAAATTGAAAAAAAATTGAAAATAATATATATATATATATATATTTTAAAAGAATGATTTAAAATTACTTATGTTTTCAGAAGGATTTGAAAATACCATGCATGAAAACATATCACCTTGAAATATTCAATAATTCTTTTAATTTGACCTCCCCCTAAACTTGACCCAGTCCTAGGAAGCTTGTTGACCACAAGTACTCTTCCTCTGAGTCCTTAGGATTTTGTTTAGACTAAAAGAATTATCTAATAATTCAAAAAAAAATTGTTAAAGAAAATACTTGTTAGAAATAATTTCTTTTTGGTTTTGACTCCCCCTAAATTTGACACATCCTCGGAGTCCTTGTAGATCATTAAGTAGACTTCCTCTGTGTCTTTAAGATTTATCAAAATCAAAAGAATAACTTTGAAGTATGATAATTTTTAGGAAGATAAGGTTTTAGAAAATTCAACTTGGAATGAGAATAACTTTTTAAAGTATATCCCCTTTTTTCGAAAACACAAGTGATAGTAATTTAAAGCACAGTTTTCGAAAAATATTTTTAAATGATAGTGATGTTTTAAAGTACAGTTTTCGGAAAACATTTCAAAAGAATAAAAATACTCCCCATGTACCCGACACCGTTTGACTCTATCTAAGTGCCTTAAGGAACTTTAGTGTTGTCCTAGAAGGCTTGTGTCTAATTGTGTGAGTCAAACAATTTTTCAATAGGAATATACTTTTTGAAAATCTATAATATGTATAAGCAATCAGACAATCATGAAATTCATAAAAACATTATTATGTTGAAGCACTATTTTGAAAAAATATTTTTAGAAAAATATTCTAACCATTTTGAAAAATAATTTTGAAAAATATTTTTCAATTTATTAGTTCTTAACATCTCACCTATTTTAGATGTCTCAATACAGCAAGCATGGTTGCCTGATAGGTGTATTGTGAGATGCTTGAATCATTTTTCTTAATTCATTGTTAAATCTAAGAATTAATTGAAACTTGTGTTAGATTCAAATTTATCAAATAGTAAAGTGAATTTGATTTTCAGTAATTGGCTTCCAGGTCTTGGAGAGGCACAAGGCCTTCTTTGATCGTAGCCTTATTAGATCATCAACCCTTTCTTTGACAAAGCCTTTTATCGAAAATTCATTTTCAAATTACTTTTTGAAAAATTTTGGTATAACTAGCTTAGGTTTTAGATCGGTAGCTTCGACTAGTTCCACCAGACTGAACAGACCAAGTAGAATATACTTGACCTTATTAGAAGAACTTCCCTAACGCACTATCATCTCACCTCCACCTAATACTAGGTTGTTCAAGTTTCAACTATTCTTTTTCCTATAGCCGTTCTAAATTATGTATAAAATTAAACATGAATGACATGACAGATATTTTAAGAAAATAGCAGATGCATGTTCATGGCATAATGCATGATTCAAACAAGTCAAAATTCTTAATTAAGTTTCTAAAAATGTATCAAATTCTCGATTTGATACATGTCGTGTGAACCCGCGAATATGCCAACCCACTTTGACATATTTAATTTTATTAAATTAATTATTCCGGTTTGGGTTTAAGTTATTTAAGAATTAATTAAAATTAAATTAATTAAGAATTAATTGAATTAATTATGAATTAATTTAAATATGAATTAATTAAGATTTAATTGAATTAATTATGAATTAATTCATGATTAAGATTTAATTGAATTAATTACGAATTAATTTGAATTTGAATTAATTAAGATTTAATTGAATTAATTACGAATTAATTTGAATTGAATAAATTAAGATTTAATTGAATTAATTACGAATTAATTTAGACTTGAATAATTAAGGTTGAAATGATTAATTAATAGTTGTGGGTTTAAGTTCATAATTTTCATTATTTTGAAAATTTTTGACTCATCCACTATTTCTTCTTTATTTATCTTTTTAAGTTTTTCCAATAATTCTAGTTTATTTGAATCTTTGTAATTTTTATTGACTATGCCTTGATCTCAGAAAATTTCATCTCCTCCTCATCCTCAATATCACATCCTTTAATATCCTCAAAGTAGGTGGAGTAATTTGGGTCACTAGTTAATGTTTTATAATAATCTTCAACATTATCTATAATTAAATTACTATCTAAATGAATTTTATCTCTATTATCCTTAAAATTATCAGAAATCTCATCATTATCCTCAAGAATATTTTCAACAACATCATTCTTATCCTCAAAAATAATTTCAATAATTTCAGGATTATCTTCAGAAATATCTTTAAGAATTTCAAAATTAATCTCAGGATATCCTTAAGATTTTCAAATTTAATTTTAGGATTATCTTTAAAATTATTAGATTTGATTTCAGAATTATCTGATTTAATTTCTAAATTATCTTCAAGAATTTCTGAAATAATTTCTTAATGATCACCAAGATTTTCAGAAATAGTTTCTAGATTATTACTAAGATTTTCAGGATTAATATTATCAGCATTATCATTATCAAAATTATCAAAATTAAAATTAAGATTAATTTCAGAATTAAATTTAGAAATTAATGAATTAATATTAAGGATTAAAGTGTTGATTTCTGATATTTTAACATTATTGATATTTTGTAATTAGTCATACAGAACATTAACTTGACTATTCACAAAATTTAGCTTTTCAGAAAAATTATCTAAATTATTTAGATAAACTAATGCAGGAAATTTAAAAATTTTTGGAAAGTAAATTCTCTATACCTTTGCCGGACATTAATTCTTATAGTGTCCGTATTTTTCACACTTGAAACATTTGATGTGATCTTTGTTCCTCCGGCCTCCTGGTGTTGGTAGGTCTTTTATCGCTAGAGAAGAACGAGTCTTACGAGTAGGGCATTGATTTTTATAGTGCCCTCTCACCCTGCACGTGAAGCATATAATATGGAGCTTAAAACAGACATTAAAAAATTGTACCTGATTCACCCCTGGGCTCCCCCTCAACTCCTGGCGTCGTTGCTCCGTCGGCGGTTAGTCCGGTGAAGAGCGGTCTGACTCTGATACCAATTATAGGACCGGTGCCGTCAATAGAAGGGGGCTGAATATCGACCTTTAAAAATCTTCACGGTAAATCGTAAGCTTTTCGGTTCGTACTTAAACAGAGCGTTAGTAGCAGCGGAATATTAAACAATAAAGTAAAGAATGACACATAACAGACGACAGATTGCACACGGGATTTACTTGGTTCCCAACCCCCAAGGTCAGTACATCCAAGGCCTAAGCACGGGAATGCCCGTCCACTATTGGTCTCCTTTCCGGACTTTCCGGAGGCGGAGAAACTCGTCTTACAGTGCAATAATTACAATAAAAATATAGGAAATTCAATGCTGAATAATAAAAGCAAACCAAAACAAAATGGTCGAAGACTCGGCCGATCTGGACCTCCGAAGTGCCGCGCACTTCCTCCTGGAGCCTCCCGGTCGTAGAGCCTTGTCTTTAGCGCTTTGTCGTCAGTCAGAAAGCTCAGAATGGATCTTGGAAGTTGTGTACTGAGCCTTGGGGTCGAAGCCCCTTTTATAGCACCCATGGGGGCGCCTGTGTCGATGGGGGTGCCTACACGTGGCCTTTCCAGCGCGATCTCTTATCCGCAGGCTCGGTCAGCGCTTATCCATCTTCACAGGGATGCCTGAGCTGATGGGGGCACCCGTATGGTCCGGGGCGCCTGAATGGGAGCATATTCTGCCTTCCTTCGCTGAACATGATTTGCTTCATTGACTGAGGTGGCCCAGTTGATGGGGGCGCCTGGCTTCTTTAGGATGCCCCTTCAATGGGGGTGCCTAGCAGGCTGGGTTCCTGTGTTGTTTCCCTGCATTGTCTTCCATTCTAGGTACCTACAACATACACAAATACAAAGAAAATATACACACATTCTTAACCATAAGGACTTGGTTCTGACTTCAGATTTCCCCGAAACCCTAGGTCTAACCGACGCAAGTTCCCACCCCCGGGAACGCGCCTTTCACCTACTCCTTTCAGGAGACGGTTGTCACCCAGTCCATTCGGGTGGACTTTTGCTTAGCTTCCGATACTCTCGGATCTCGAGACGTCCGAACCTCAACCCATCTCTACTTCTGTCCTTAGTCATCGCTCAGGTAAGTTGCTCAATCCCTCGGACCAAGACTTCGTGCCCAAACCCTAAGTCCAGGACTTCGGTGCCCAACCCTCAGCCAGGACTTCGTGCCCAATTCCTCGAACCAAGTCTTTGGTGCCCAACCCTCGGCCAGGACTTCATGCCCAATTCCTCGAACCAGGTCTTCGTTGTTGGTGCAGGCAGCACCTGAGTCGAACCTGGGTTTTGATAATGGCAAAGGGTTCAAAAGTTAAGATGTTATTTTGATCTAATACATTACTTGAGTGTGCAGAAAGAAGTCCTGGCAAAGGACTGCTAGGCACCTAGAGAAGGACTGCTAGGTATCGAAACCCTAAGACCTGGCGAAGGGCCGTTGGGCACCTAGCAAAGGGCTGCTAGGAGTCTAAGACCTGGCGAAGGACTATCAGGTGCCCGGCGAAGGACTACTTAGAACCGAAGCCCTAGCGAAGGACTGCCAGGCACCGGGCGAAGGACTGCTTGGTACCAAAGACCTGGCGAAGGACTGCTAGGCAAAAGTCCAACCGTTGGAGCCGGTTGGCAAAAGCTAAACTCTCCTGAGAGGAGTAGGTTAGGGCACGTTCCCCGTTGAGGGAATAGTAGGCGTCGGTTCAACCTAGGGTTCCATGTGGGAGACCCGAAGTCAGAACCAAGACAGCTACGGTTGTAAGAATTATCTAATACTCTTGTTGTTGTGTTGTTTTGGACTAACCATGGATGCAGGACAGAAGGAATGTGTTTCTGCAGCACAGAACGCCTCAAAGGAGAGGGGCAGGCAGCACCCAGTGTCCCGAGCGTCCCCAAGGTCAAGGCAAAACAAGTTAAGCAAGAATCGCTTCAAAAGCTTACTGGGCCAGGCGCCCTTATGGTCCCGAGCGCCCCCTGTGTCCCGGGCACCCTGGGTTCACGCCAACCAGCGAGCGAAGCAAACTCAGCCGCGAAGCCAAGCAGACCAAGTCAACCGGGGCGCCCCCAGTGTCTCGGGTGCCCCCGTCAGCTCTGAGCCCGATTTTGGAGGGATAAGCTCTGACCGAGCTTCGGATGAGAGTTCTCGGATCCGAAGGCACGTGTCAGGCGCCCCCAGGAGCAGTATAAAAGGGGCTCGACCCCTAAGGCTTCGACATCAGTTTTTCAAACGCCTCCACGCTCTTCGACACAAGCGCTCTGCTCTGGAAACCTCCGATCTCGAGATTCTAAGCGCCGACGACGACCCTCCGCACCGAAGTACGATCCACACCGGGCGTCGGTAACGAAGAGTATAATTGTTTTTATTTCTGCACCATAACTGTACAAATCTTTGTAAAAACTTGCGCGATTATAGAATTACCCACAGTAAACGGTCAAGGACCGTGGGCCTTGGAGTAGGAGCCGACTGCGACTCCGAACCAAGTATGAAATCCTTATGTTCGTGTCTGTTTTGTTTTAATTTTCCGCTGCGCATTCTCTTTTCTAATCCGAAACATTTTCACGATATTCAACCCCCCCCCTCTATCGTGTTTTCTCGATCCAACAAGTCGTATCAGAGCAGGGAAGCTCAAATTTGGTGCAACCACCAATTTGAGAGTTTTTTCGGATTTTTCATCGAATCTTTTTTTATTTATTTTATCGAACTTTTATCGTTAATCAAGGTTGGTGCAACTCCACTCGATAAATTTTTTTTATTATCTTCTTCCCGCACTACTAATCCAAGACCAAGTCTTTGGACATTTTTTTCTCATCTTTATTTCTGAAATAATTCCTAAATGGCCATGCAAGAGGGCTTCAGTACTGCCAGACCGCCACTTTTCAGTGGGGAGGATTTCTCCTACTGGAAAAGTAGGATGGAAGTTCACTTGAAAACCCAGGTGGACATATGGATAATAATCCAGCCTGGTCTGGAAATCCCTAAAAATGC
The DNA here is from genome assembly GCA_024364735.1 of Boesenbergia rotunda. NCBI lineage: Eukaryota > Viridiplantae > Streptophyta > Magnoliopsida > Zingiberales > Zingiberaceae > Boesenbergia > Boesenbergia rotunda. The sequence goes on along the minus strand of JAGFNQ010004030.1, from coordinate 239,551 downwards.
TGATGGAGTGCCACAATCCTACACCGAATGGGATATCGCCCTAAAAAGGAAAATTGAAGCTGATGCCAAAGCAACCCAGACACTCCAATGCGGCCTAACCAAAGAAGAGTTGAACCGGGTGGGACCATTCAACAGTGCAAAGGAACTCTGGGGTAAGCTAATTGAGTTGCACGAAGGAACCTCCGACACCCGAATCAGCAAGAGGGACCTTCTCCTAAACAAGCTGTACACAATCAAGATGAACGACGGTGAAATAGCAGCTCAGCTCCACGCCAGAATTCATGAGTTGATGAACAGTCTACACACAATCGGTCACAAGGTAGAAAACCGTGACCTAATCAGGTATACTCTTAACGCTTTCCCAAGATACACTTTGTGGGCATCTATGGTTGATGCGTACAAAGTTTCAAGGGATTTGTCTAAAATTAAGTTAGATGAGTTATTTTCCGAGCTTGAATTACATGAACAGACTAACTGCACCTTGGCCGAGAAAGGCATTGCTTTTATTGCAGGTAAAACTGGAAAGATAACCAAGAAGAAGCCTCAACCTGCACCCGAGTCTGACTCAGACTCTGACTCAGAAGACAGCGAAGGAGATCGACCCAAGCTGGTCTGGCTTGCCCGAAACTACTACAAGGAATTGAAGAATCAGTCCAACAGAAGAAAAGCCAGCCGAAAAAAGGAAGAACCAGATGTTCCCTCAAATGAAAAGACCAAACCAAATGTGACCTGCTACAAGTGCAAAAAGAAGGGTCACTACAAGACGGAATGCCCCAATCTGAAGGAAGCCAAGAAAACAAGAAGGAAGAAGGCCCTTCAAGCAACATGGGACGAGCCCTCCTCTGAAGAAGAAGAAGAGGCCCCACAGTCGAACCTGCTCGTTCTGACTGCTTCAGAAGAAATCGAGACAGAGTCAGAATCAGAACCGAATGACGTCAAACTCACATTTTCAGAGGATGGCGAAATCACTGTAAGTGGGTTTTCTAAAAGTCAATTATCCGAATTAATTGCGTATCTTTCTCGTGACTTGGCGAAAGCCAAAATCTGAGTCGAGCCCCTCCGACAGGAAGTAAAACTCCTGAAAGAGAAAGCTGACTCTAGATCCTCAACTGAGAAGGTTCAAGAAGGAACCTCTACTCAAGTTGAAAAACTTGAGAAAGAGAACTCCTCCTTGAAAACTCAAGTCAAGGACCTTAGAGCAGCCTTAGAACGGTTCACTTCTGGTTCCAAGGGTCTAGATATGATCCTTGGAAAACAGAAGTCGGTTCTAAATCAATCCGGGTTAGGCTATCGAACCAAAGCGAGACAAAGATCTTACTATGCTGTACTGAATCAGTCTAGACCCAAAGTTCAGGCATGGGTACCCAAACTGTGCCTGAGCAAACAAACTGGATCAAATCAGTATTGGATCCCCAAGGACAAGATTCACATCTTGCCAAACCATTATCATGGCTTTAGTCCAGGGGGAGCCAAATTAAAAACAATTTTCATAGTTAGATGAATTCCTTTTCTTGCTTTAAATTGCATGTTTGCTTGTCTATTCATTTTCTGCAATTTACCATGCTTAGACTTAGGACTGGTTAGATTAAGGACTGAACCAATTAATTAAAATTTTAACAACATAGTATTGGGTGGAGGTGAGATGATACTACGTTAGGGAAGCCTCTTCTAATAAGGTCATGTATACTCTACTTGGTCTTTTTAGACTGGTGAAACTAGCCGAAGCTACCGATCCAAGACCCAAACTAGTTAGACCAGAATTTTTCAAAAAATAATTTTGAAAATGAAATTTTATTAAAAGGCTTTGTCAAGAAAAGGGTTGATGATCCAATAAGGCTACGGCCAAAGAAGGCCTAGTGCCTCGCCAAGACCTGGAAGCCAATTTTTGAAATTCAAATTCAAATTATTCTTTGTCAAATTCGAATCTAACACAAATTTTCAGTTAATTGTAGGTTCAAACACTCTTTTTCAAATAAAATTCAAAATCAATTATTTTCAAAATTAATTCAACTTTTTCAAAAATAATCATGATCTTTCAAAAATAATTCTGTCTACTAAAACCTGTCTCACAAAAACCCATAAGGCTAACGTGATTGATAACTCTAGATTAGGTGAGACAGACTAGGCTGTGAAAATCAATTTAGGCTATCCTTAATTCTAATTGGATCCAAATCAACAAAACTCTTTATGTGTAGGAACATAAAGATTTGGACCAATGGATGTTGGATAGCGGGTGCTCAAGTTCAAGAACCTAGGCTCAGTAGCGTTTGGCAACAATGCTACACTCAAGGTGATTGGGTCAGGTAACATTGAACTCAAATCTGACTTTATTATTAAAAAGGTGCTTTTAGTTGAAGATTTTAAATTTAATCTGCTTAGCATAAGTAAATTATGTGACACTGGCTACGTAGTTACCTTCACCAACTCTAACTGCCTGATTAGAAACTTACAAGACTCAGAAATCATGCTTAAGGGCTCTAGGAAAAATAATGTTTACACCATAAATCTACCCTTAATACCAAAATGCATGTTAACTCAGTTAGAAGAATCAAACCTCTGGCATAGGAGATTAGGTTACACTAATTTGAAATTAATTTCAAAAATCACCCAACTTGGCCTAATTAAAGGTATACCTAAAATCAAAAACCATGAAAACTTAATATGTGAATCATGCAACCAAGGAAAATTAACCAGGTCTAATCATAAACTAATTCAATCAGACCTAACTCAAACCACACTTGAGCTCCGGCACCATGACCTATTTGATTCACATAGAGCCAAGTCATTAAGCGGAAACCGTTACTGCTTAGTAATTGTTGATGATTACTCTAGGTTTACCTGGGTTAGGTTTCTAAAGACCGAAGATGAAACCCTAAACCTATTCAATAATTTTTGTAAGTTAATTGAAAACCAAAACGATACCAAAGTCAAAAGACATAGGAGTGACCACAGGGGAGAGTTTGAAAATCAACGATTCAAGGAGTTTTGTAAGGTAAATGGGTATATACACGAACTTTAGTGCCCTAGAACCCCCCAGCAAAATGGGATAGTTGAAGGAAAAAATAGAACCTTACAGGAAGCCGCTAGGGCTATGCTCAATTAATTCAACCTAGCTAACCAATATTAGGCAGAAGTAATTAGTACGGCTTGCTACATCCAAAACAGGGTCCTAATTAACAAACGACACAATAAAACACCCTATGAATTATACTACCATAGACTTTCAAACCTACATTACCTAAGGGTCTTTGGGTGTAAAGTCCATATCCTAAACACCAAGGACTATCTAGGTAAATTTCAGTCTAAGTCAACCTCAGGCATCTTCTTAGGATATTCAACGACAAGTAGAGCCTATAGGGTTTACAATAAACAAACTAAGAAAATTGAAGAAACAACAAATCTAATATTTGATGAAGAAATTAATTCAAATCTGATAATCTAAATTCATC
>JAGFNQ010004030.1:0-231421 GCA_024364735.1 Boesenbergia rotunda | reverse complement strand
TCAATGATTCAACAAAGCAAACAAACAAACAAAGGGTCTCAAATGACATATATTCACAAACCATAGGACTTCAGAACTTCAAGACCAGAAATTACATTTTGGTGGGTTTCAAAATCCGAAAACTTCACAACTGCTCAATTCTGCTTACATCACTTTACACAAGAAGAAATGTATCATAATATTGAAATACTTCTTCAAGTCACAACATTAACAACAACTAGTTTTTTGACAATACTATAGCTGTAAAATATACAAAATCTTTACATTCAGTTATCCTCCATACAAAATATACACTTTACTCAGAATATTGGGTCACTACATATACCAATTAACTCAAGACCTTGGGGCTGGCGGCATTCTACATGTCCTTTTATTATGACCAAGTTGTTTGCACCGGCTGCATTTTAGTTTGACCTTGCCATTGTGTCTGGACTCTATCTGTGCCTTCTTTCGTCTACCAGGCTGCACAAGGCTACGGGGACATAGAACTGTAATGTCGTTTACTCCAGTAGGCCAAAACTGCTTACTTCTACAAGGGAAAATACGATCCATGTAAACCCACTTCCAAGTTTCAGAATAAAAAAAATGCTCACAATAAGGAAGTGTATCCATGTTCCTGTGAATGATTACGACAATAGCATGTGAGCAAGGAAGTCCTGAAATTTGAAACTCCCCACAATGACAAAACTTTTTTTCCAAATCAACAATGTATGAAGTGCCCCATGTTTCTACTTCCATTTCTGATTGAGAGTAAGGGTGAACCTTATAAGCTCTTGCTTTCTCTCTCCTTGAATCCATTTCTTTTGTAGCATAAGGTGTCAAAGCAAGCTGCCATTTGGAGACTTGCTCTCTACGATTATAGAACCATTGAGCAACTTTTCTTCTTATATTATCAATTAACCTGTTTATGGGAAGCTCACGTGTAGACTTGAACAAAGCATTTAAGCTCTCCACACAATTCGTGGTAAGCATTCTGTACCTTCTCCCTGTAAAGTGTGCATTTGCCCACCTTTTAGGGTCAATGTTGTGAAGCCACTTATGGGCAACTGGATGTTTTTCAAGCATTGTCTGCATTATCATATCATATTGGAGTGTTGTGTTGGCTCGTGCTGCTGCCCAAAACAAACCTACAGCAGCTCTACTTCCAGTATCAGTTACCATATTACAACACATGTGGTGGCAACAAAAGGCATGATGCGCGTTTGGGTAGACTTTTCTAACTGCTGATATAATGCCCCGATGTCTATCTGATACTATGGTGATTGAGTGATCATCGACACCAAAGAACCTCTTTGTATGCTCCAAAAACCACTCCCATGCAGACCCACATTCAACTTCAGCTATTGCGAAGGCAACTGGAAGAACATTGTCATTACCATCAATCGTCGTTGCAATCAATATTACTCCCGAAAACTTTCCTCTTAGGTGTGTGGCATCAATTCCGATAAGTCTACGCAAATAAGACCTGAAAACCCTTCGGCAAGCACCAAAACCCCAAAAACACCGCTGGAACTGATTGTCACCATTCCTGCATAGTGCCACATACGTTTCAGGATCTCTAGCTCTTAACTCACGCAGATATTGTGGAAGATCTCTGTAAGCCTCATCATAATCTCCAACAACCTTTTTCAATGCTTTCTCCCTAGCTATGTATGCTTTTCTGTATGATATGGTCACTCCAAATCTAGCTTTAATATCTGATATAATAATACTTGGTTTGTATTGTTCATTATGAAGAAATTGTTCTTCAACAAAAGAAGCAACAAATGATGAAGAGCATGCATGATGATCAGCACTTTCCCTAACAGTTCCGCATTGGTGTTCCTTTATATATTTTGTAACAGTGAACTCTACTTCCCCCTTGCTACTACTCTCCATGTACATGGTTGGTTGAAGCACACTGCTTTAACTCTATTTTTTCGGGTGTCAACTGGGTTATATCTCATATGCTTACTCATGGCATGTTTGACAAGTGCATTCTTGAATTCTTCTCTAGATGGGAATATCTGCCTCACAAAAAATTCATGCCCATCTCTTGCCTCTAACTCTCCAATTGGCCCAGCAAGCAATCGAGAATTTAAAATATAAGGATCTTCAGCTAATGGAAACTCCTCCTCTAAGTCACTGTACTCATCTGGGGGGAAATCATATTCCTCAATCTGCATATCATCGGCTTGGAATTCTAGTACACTTGTAATGGGTTCTAATTCATTTGCATTCCGGATTTCAATTCCTTCCTCCCCACTCCAAGTTGCCTCAAAGAATTCAACTACTCTTGAAGAAGAATTCAAACCCTCACCTTCTATATTAGTTGCTTCTTCATTTAGATCAATTGCCAAATTCCTTGTAATTTCTGATCCATTCCCCGTGACAGCATTATCATCAAGAGTATTCCATATTTCGGAGATAATTTCGTCAACATCATTATCATCCCTGAAAAATAAATTACAATTACATTTAGCAAACTTTGAAAAACATAATCAAGGACCTAGGAAGGCCCAAACCTCTAACCTTGCTGAAAACCCCTGAAATTTTCCCACTTGAGGCCCACCCTCGGCCTGAAATGGAGGTATTCAGGCCCAAACTGGGCCTGAATTGAAGTGATTTCAGGCCCATCCTGGCCCTGTCAATTTTTTATTTCAGGCCCTCCATTGGGCCTGAAATAAATCATTTCAGGCCCAAGGTGGGCCTGAAATGATTTATTTCAGGCCCACCGTGGGCCTGAAATCATTTTATTTCAGGCCCACCCCCTTGTGCCTCCCAGGGCCTGAAATCACAGGGCCTGAATTATATTGATTCAGGCTCTCAAATCCAATGATTTCAGCACCTGTAAGGACCTGAAATCTTTTCATTTCAGGCCCTGGGTGGACCTGAATTCCTTTTTTTTTCAGGCCCTAGGTGGACCTGAATTCATTTTTTTTCAGCCCCTGTCAATGCCTGAAAACAACATATTTGATTCACTCCTAGAGCCTGAAATCTAATGATATCATGCACTCCTAGGGATTTAACTCCTTTAATTTCTGGCCCTTCTAGGGCCTGATATGGTAATATATCATCCCTAGGTCGAATTTAAGCATTTTTTTATCTTCATTTTAACAAATTTCACAGAGCTTTATTATGTAATCATATCACCCTTAGACTCCTCCAAACATACAAATTGTAGCAAGAGTTGATAAGTATAAAACCAAGTCTGATACAATATCAAAGATGACAATCATACGTACATTACTATTTGTATTTGTTACAAATCTGTTGCTTGCTTTTTCTCCTTCAACACCTATCTTCCTCAGCTGCCTTGATCAATTGAGTTGTGCAAAGTCGGAAATATATACGTACCCTCGTGATGATTCGACTTTTGCAAGTTAGTATTATATATATAGGCTGAGAATATTTCCACTACTTTGACATCCGAACCACATATTCTTATTTTACTGCAAAAGTGGTTCGGATGTCTCGAAAATGGGAATGGAAAAGGTCTATTGTGGCGCCAAGGGTATAATAGGAAGTTCACTTAAAATGCTGCGTCGTTTGGTAAAATAGAAATCATGGGACGCCCTTTGGTAATTTCGTATTGTTACGTACGTCCTTTGGTAAATTGCCGCTATTTATATGTACTTAACTAAATTTATTCCTTTAAATTCGTATAAATCGAACTATCCGTCATCACTTTTGAAATAATAAAAACTCAAAAAAAACCACTTTTGGATATTGAAACATATCAATAATTAAATGATTTAAAAATAATCATATAATAATTTGGATTAATAAGTTGTTTTTAATTTTTTAAAAATTCTAAATAGATAAATACAGTTTTAAAAGGCATTATAATCCAATTCTATTTTTAAAATGTCCAAATAATTTTTGGAATTTTTATAAATCAAATGTATTAGTGAAAATTAAAAAAAGGTCATTAAAAATCACAAAATGGACACGGAATAAGTTAATCTAATTTTTAAATACATTTAATTTGCCTCGTAATTTTGGACTTCAATGCAAGAATCAGTAACTAAATTTACAAATTAAACAATTTAACTACTGATATAATATCTTTATTACAATTTTATACAGTACGAAATAGGTCTATTAAATTTAAAAATACCTGGCAAACTCAATTAACTTGCCTTGTTGTTTCCGCGGGGGTGCGTTGGTCATAATATTCAGATTAGTAATTTTCATAATTTATCTATTTTATATTATCTTTGAAATAGATTGATAAGAATATTGAAAACGAAAGAATATTGAAAACGAATGAATCATCTTTTATTATTATGGAGTACTGAAGTATAATTTCCCATAGGGAACTTTCACATAAGCTGAATTCACTTATGCTCAAAATCTAAGTTAAATTGAAACAACTAATCCAACTGACCAAATTAGTACAATTAATACAAAACTTTATTTTAATTCTTTTTAAAAAATTATAGTTATTTTAGTATATTGGATTCAGGAAATGTTGTGAACAATTGACTGCTGATGGGGTTGAGTATCTTGTAGATGACATGTGGGCTGAAGAAGTTAGAAGGAAAGATGTAGCGAGTCTAAACGACTCTTTTTTCGGAGTACTTGAGACCCTCTCGGAAGGGGATGTCCCGGGACCCCCCCCCCCCCCCAATGGGTAGACATGCCCCGAAGATTAAATCAGGAGACCCACTCCCTGGATCACCTCGGGAAGCCAAGCCCCGAGACCACCTCGGGGAAGCGGAGTGCCCGAGACCCCCCCGGGCCAGAAGACCTCGGGATCACCTGGGGGAGACGGAGCCCAAAAAGCGTTCGGTCTCAAGTAACGGTCCCCCTTTCTTTGGATCTGCGGATAACCATCACCCATTATCGCGGAGTCATCATGACCCATAAATGTTGCAACGGGCCGAACTTAATGACGGTATGGACCGTTGCAAAGGTTATCCTGTAACCAACAAACGTAGCTGGCAAAGATCGTGGAGACGCACGAAGGCAGTCGCCGCAGGTATAAAAGGTACTTCGACCCCTCCAGTAAAGGGGGTTACGCATTCTCTACTACTCGCATATCTTCTTGCCTTCTTTTTATCTCCTTCATTGAGGCACTGACTTGAGCGTCGGAGTGGGCTCCGCCAGACAACCTCAGGCGTGTTCCCCTAATGCTCATGTTAATCTCACGGGGTGTGAAGTTCCTTCTCTAGCGTCAGTGCTCGTGTGGGATGAACCCTGGTGACTGGCCGTTGACGTCGATTTCTTTTGAAACAAGTTTGGTGCCTTCTGTGAGAATTCAGTAAAGCACCAGAAGGAGCACCGATGACAAAGCCGGCAGGACAACCCATTGTCCTGACAAAGGAGGAACTGGATTGCTTGGTGGCCAACACCATCAAAGAGGCGCTCGAACAACACCAAATCGAGCACGCCCCTCACAGCGAAGTGTTTTTGTGCGGGAGGAGATCCCCAGGATCTCCATCTCACACCCCCCCCCCAACCGCAAAGATCCGTCACACCACCGGGGCGACGCGCCAGAGCAGCCCCGGATCACCTACGAAACTCTCCCGGAGACATGGAGAAGCCCAACTTAGTAGCCTCTAGTGCACTGAGGCATGAAGATGGGCAGGAGAAGTGGGAGGAACCTAAGGCCTTCCCTAAGGCTCCCTCTACTCCCTTCTCATCCGAGATTGTAGAAAATCCCATGCCGAAGCAGTTTCGGGGGCCTGAGATTGCTGATTACGACAGAAAGACAGATCCGGAGGATCATGTCTGCAAGTTTGAAAATGCGACGCTCCTACACCAGTACACAGATGGTGTGAAGTATCGGGGTGTTCTTGAACACCCTATCTGGGGCAGCCCAACGATGGTTCTAGCGGCGCCCCCAACTCCTTCATGGAGTTTAGAACCGCTTTCCTCCACCACTTCTAGGGGTGAGCAAAAATTCGGGTAAACCGAATAAACCGACCGAACCAACCGATTTTTAATTTCGGTTCGGTTAATTCGGAATTTCGGTTAATTCGATTTTTAAAATTCGATTATTTCGATTATATCGGTTCGGTTTCAGTTTTTTACGCTGTTATTCGGTTAAACCGAACAAACCGAAATTATTTCGGTTGGGTGGGCCGTGAGGGCTGGAGACCGCAGGGTGGGCTGGCGGCTGCTACGGCCTGTGGAGTGCGGACTACGGACCTGCAGTACTGCCTCTGCACTGCAGTATGCATTGCACTGCTGCTGGGCCGCTGGCCTGCTGCTGGAGGTGTTGTAAATATTAAATAATATATTAATATGTAAATATGTAATTAAAATTTGAAAAAGGTTAAAAAGTAAATCCTAAAATCCCTAAATTGTAAATATTAAATAATATATTAATTATCTTTATTTTTTTTAAAGAAAAAAATTATAGTTCGGGTCGGTTAAAATTGGATTAGGGTCAAAATACACAAAATTAGATTAGGGTCAAAATTATTCGGTTAATTCGGTTAAAAACCGAATTAACCAATTTTTTTCGGTTCGGTTTTCTCGGTTTTGATTCACAAATTCAGTCGGTTCGGTTTTTTAGGGAAAATTCGGTTTATTCGGTTTTCGGTCTGTTCGGTTCGGTTCAGTTTTAACCGAATACTCACCCCTAACCACTTCGCCAGTAGTCATCGCTATCAGAAGACGACACTCAATCTATTCGCTCTCAAGCAGAAGCCGAAAGAGTCGCTCAAGGAGTACATCCAGCAGTTCAACCGGGTGGCACAAGATGTGCCAAGTGTCACGTCGGAAATCCTCGGCAGTGCCTGTACCCAAGGGCTCTCGGAAGGGGATTTTTTCGATCATTGGTGAAGAAACCACTCATCAACTTCGATGATCTGCTGGGGCATTCGGTCAAACACGTCAACGTGGAGGATGTGCAATTCGCCCGACGCAAGGAACCAGCCGGGGTCCCCCCTCAAGCCATCACCCGGTCCTAGAGGAGGAAACCCCCCTCCCCAGCCCGAGGAAAAGACCTTCACCTAGGGAAGGACCAGTGAGCTGGTAAGCAAAAGCTGGTCGAGACAGTGGACACCGAGCAGCCAGAGCCACTGATGAAGTACTGCGGTTTCCATGGCAATACGACACACTCTGCCGAGGAGTGTCATGTCTTGAAGAAAAAATTGAGTGAAGAGGCAGACGCTAAACCTCGGAAGAAGTGGAAGAAGATGGGGTATCGCCGAAATTCCCCTCGGCAGAGCTTTTCTCCCAGATGGAGGCAGCCGGGGGAAAATGAGACCCGACACCGGTCCTGATCGCGGTAGGGGAAGGAGCCGGGGGCCAGCACCCCACAGGTCTCCCTCCTTGGAAAGAGACCCCCGAAAGGGCAAGGCCCATGCACGCGGCCCGCCCTTTGGACATGTGGGAGTTATCTCCGGAGGACTCACTGGGGGAGATTCCCATCGGGCCAGGAAGTCCAACACCCAGCGTCTAGAGAACTATGCAATTGGGATGAGCCGGAGCTGGGATCATGGTCCTACGATCTCGTTCAGCCCCGAAGACTTAGAAGAGGTGGAAGCTCCCAATGAAGACGCCTTGGTGATCCTTGCCCGCATCGCCAACTATGAGGTCAAGCGCATCTTCGTGGATACAGGACGTTTCATGAATATCTTGTACAAAGTTGCTCTGGATCATATGCAGATCGACGATGATGAACTACTTCCGGTCTCGACCCTGCTGTTCAGCTTCACCAGGTATCGAGTACAACCGATAGGGCAAATCACCCTATCACTATAATTGGGTAGTGACGTCCTTGAAAGGACCAGGAGGACACCCTTCTTGATCATGGACGCTCCCTCATCCACCAATGACATCTTGGGTCGCCCGGCGCTCAGCGTCTTCCATGCGGTGGTCTTTGTCTACCACCAGAAGATAAAATTTACGGTGGGCGACCGAGTGGCTGAAGTCAAAGGGGATCAACTGGCGTCTCGACGATGCTATAGTGGGGAGGTCAGATTGGAGTCCCGGAAAAACCTGAGGGCGGAAGAAAGCTTACTAGAGTAAGCAATCATTCGCAAGAGGACAGGAACAAAAAGTCCATGAAGCTAGGACATACCAACTTTCTCCCATCCGGTCACCCCTAGTAAGCTGTGTGTCACATACTATGTATTTGCCTATGTGCTCTTGCTGTCTTGCAGTGAATTCTTGAAATAAAGGAACATGTCGTCACACAAGTACTAGTACGTCAAACAAAAACCCTAATACCTCGCGGTGCTATAGATGCCCGGGGTACTTAGGCTTGGTCTGGGTGCTACAGACGCCCAACCAAGAAATCAAAACTCTAATACCTCACAGTGTTGCGGATGTCCAGGGTACTTAGGCTTGATATGGGTGCTACGGACGCCCAACCAAGAAATCAAAAACTTAATACCTCGCGGTGCTGCGGATGCCTGGGGTACTTAGGCTTGGTGTGGGTGCTACGGACGCCCAACCAAGAAATCAAAACCCTAATACCTCGCGGTGCTACGGATGCCCGGGGTACTTAGGCTTGGTCTGGGTGCTACGAACGCCCAACCAAGAAATCAAAACCCTAATACCTCGCGCTGCAGCGGATGCCCGGGGTACTTAGGTTTGGTCTGGGTGCTACGGACGCCCAACCAAAAAACCAAAACCCTAATAACTCGCGGTGTTGCGGATGTCCGGGGTACTTAGGCTTGGTCTGGCTTCTACATATGCCCAACCGAGAATAAAAACCTTAATACCTCGCAATGATGCGGATCCCCGGGGTACTTAGGCTTGGTCTGGGTGCTACGGACGCCAAACCTGTTGGGACCGGTAGGAAAGCTAGAGGGGGGGTGATTATGTCCGATTTGCTTGTAGATGATTTGTCGCCGCGGAAGACTTCAAGCAATGCTAACACTAAGGATTTACTTAGTATCCACCTCCTTGAGGTAACTAATCCAAGGATCCACTCTCCTCACTCTCTCATACACTATGAAAGATCTCCTTCTTGAGGTGGAGAAACCTCTTACAAGCTTACAAGAAGAAACTACAAGAGGAAGCAAAATACAATGAAAAATCTTACAAGATTTACAATAATATGCTCTCTTTGCTTTTCTTGCTTTCTTCAAGCTTGAGATTGCCTCTAGAACTTTGGAAGTGCAGCAACACTATGCCCCAAAGCTTCTCTTGAAATGACGTGGAAGGAGGAGGAGAAGTGTCGAAGAGCTGCCGAAGAGATACGCTTCAAACCTGCGTGAAACCCTATATACCCGACGCCTAGGGTTTCCTAATTGATTACCCAATCGATTATCACGTAAGACTTAGCCGTTCAACGGCTAGTTTTTGAACCTTAATCGATTAGCCAATCGATTAAGACCATCCTTAATCGATTGATGAATTGGTTCAGCGCCTTTCTGTGCTCTCGTGTAAAGCTGTAGTAATCGATCACCCGATCGATTACAGGACCCCTTAATCGATTGACCAATCGATTAAGGGAAGGCTAAATCGATTGCCCAATCGATTCAGCCACATTCTGTTCTCGGAAGTCATTTCTCCTAATCGATCAACCAATCGATTCACCCTTCCTTAATTAATCACCCGATCGATCAAGGAAGCTTCTGATCGCGAGAAACCAAACCCTAATCGATTGCCCAATCGATTGAGTCCAACCTAACTTGTGTTCACAAGTCTAGGGTTCCCTACCAAGTGTCATTTCTCTTAATCGATCAGCCAATCGATTCACCCTTCCTTAATCGATCACCCGATCGACTAAGGAAGCTTCTGATCGCGAGAAACCAAACCCTAATCGATTGCCCAATTGATTGAGTCCAACCTAACTTGTGCTCACAAGTCTAAGGTTCCCTACCAAGTATCATTTCTCCTAATCGATCAGTCAATCAATTCACCCTTCCTTAATCGATCACCCGATCGATCAAGGAAGCTTCTGATCGTGAAAAATCAAACCCTAATCGATTGTCCAATCAATTGAATCCAACCTAACTTGTGTTCACAAGTCTAGGGTTCCCTACCAAGTGTCCGGTCAACCCCTTTGACTAACCTGGATTTCTCCTGCCTAGCTCTCAACTAGGACTTAACCTGATTGCCAATCAGGTTTGCCTAACCCTCGAGTTAGGTCTAGTCTCTCGGTAGACTTCCACCATGCCAGCGTGTGATCTCCCCAATCCACCTGGACTTCACCTAGTCCCACTGGGTCTTTTCCCATGCCAGCTTGCGATCTCCCCGATCCACCTGGACTTCACCTAGTCCCACTAGGTCTTTTCTAGTCAAGTCTTCAGTCAACTTTGTCCCACTTGACTCACACGTTATTCAAACATCATTATCAAATATCGAAACATCCAAACTTAAGCTTACCAAGCTTACTAGACATAAGCTCACCCGAGCCTAGTCAAACTAGGTCAACCCTGACTTAACCAAGATTGCACCAACACAACCAAGAAATCAAAATCCTAATACCTCGCGGTGCTGCGGATGCCCGGGGTACTTAGGCTTGGTCTGGATGCTACGGACGCCCAACCAAGAAACCAAAACCCTAATACCTTGCGGTGCTGCAGATGCCTGGGGTACTTAGGCTTGGTCTGGGTGCTACGGACGCCCAACCAAAAAATCAAAACCCTAATACCTCGCGGTGCTGCAGATGCCCGGGGTACTTAGGCTTGGTCTGGGTGCTACGGATGCCCAACCAAGAAACCAAAACCCTAATACCTTACGGTGCTGTAGATGCCCGGGGTACTTAGGCTTGATCTAGGTGCTACGAACACCCAACCAAGAAATCAAAACCCTAATACCTCGCGGTGCTGCCGATGCCCGGGGTACATAGGTTTGGTCTTGGTGTTATGGACGCCCAACCAAGAAACCAAAACCCTAATACCTCGCGGTGCTACGGATGCCCGGGATACTTAGGCTTGGTCTTGGTGCTTCGGAAGCCCAACCAAGAAAACCAAACCCCTAATACCTCACGGTGTTGCGGATGCCCAGGGTACTTAGGCTTGGCCTGGGTTCTACATACGCCCGACCAAGAAATAAAAACCCTAATACCTCGCGGTGCTGCGGATGCCCGGGTACTTAGGCTTGGTCTGGGTTCTACATACGCCCGACCAAGAAATAAAAACTCTAATACCTCGCGGTGCTACGGATGCCCGGGTACTTAGGCTTAGTCTGGGTTCTACATACGCCCGACCAAGAAATAAAAACCCTAATACCTCGCGGTACTGCGGATGTCCGGGGTACTTAGGCTTGGTCTGGGTTCTACATACGCCCGACCAAGAAATAAAAACCCTAATATCTCGCGGTGCTGCGGATGCCCGGAGTCCTTAGGCTTGGTCTCGACTGGGTGCGCCAGATACCCAACTAAGATCTGCGCGCCCCCTACTTGGGAACTGGAGGGGGCTCGAGGACAGAAGGTTATACACACAACCTACCTGGCATGAGACAAACATCCTCAGTCAGGGCAAAACTAGTAGAATATCTAATTACTACTCGAAGTGCTTACACATCAGATGTAATAAGTGTTTTCCTTCATCTTTACGGGAAATACATTGATAATGACACCTCAAGGGAATACAAAGAATAGGGGATACAATCAATGGATCCAGTAGAGGAGATCACTCCATTGCCCGAGTTCTTCCCTATCGCTTCAGCCTCCCCGCATGGTCATATAGTCCAGAACAAAGGGAAGAGAAGGGGGAGCAGCAATCACAACTCCTCCTCAGATGACAAACTACTCCAGGACCGACTGATGGTCGATGCCCAAAACTCGGGGGAATCGGGCGATCAGCCGGGGGAGAGCACTCGGAGATGGGCAGGAGATGAACCACCAGGAGATGCTCTCAAGTGAAACAAATGATATCATCTTTGTCATACTCCCCGACAAAGAATCTAATGTCTTTTTCGGACTCTCCGGTGAAACATGTGGAACCATCTCCTCCATGCTCTCTCGGAAAAGATGCAATATCATCTCTGTCATGCTCCCGAGTAATGTAGAAAACCCATGTGAGCGCCTTAGGCGGCGATGGCGGGTGTACGGGAAGGTGGTACACTTCATAGGGGATTTTGGGAGCACCTGACTTAGCCGGGACAATGGGACTTCGCACCCCTTTGGACGGTGAACCTCCTCCCTTGCTAGGTTCCCCCAGGCTACAACCTCTTTTCCCTTTCTGGTCCATGAGAATGAGAAAGAAAGAGGGATGGGAACGAACGCGTTGACCTTCCACCTTTATAGAGGGAACCGCCTATTCGCATTTAATGCGGGCATGACGTAGGAGCAGTAATAGACGTCAATTCTAAAGCGTCGCGTCGTTTCGATCACTGTCGATTGGTATGCATGGCGCCTAGAAATTCGTAACCCTTTATAGGTCAAGTCAATAGAGTGCTTGGGCCCAAAAACGACGGTTCGGAGGCGGCAAACACTCAGTAGAGAAATGAACCAAAGCGGGTCACATAGATGAACGACTGCGGGCCTGGCGGTTAGGCATGCAGGGCCACCTTGAGAAATATACACCCAAGATCAAACCCTAAACCCCCGGAAGACACCTAGCGTCACAGGAGGACTAGCAATGACTCCCTGATTCCCTTACCACAGGGGATGAGAGGGAATGCCTATTTTTCAAAAAGGTTAATCAGTAATCTGGCTCCTAGAGTCGGAGAGGAACACTGATCCTGCTGCACTCTCGGTCCTCCTGACGAAGGCAAACATTTCAAGGAGACGAACACAAAAGCATACTCAGGATAGTCAGACAAAGAAATATTTTCATTATAATAAAAAAGAGGTACATCGGGGCCAAGCTCCCGGGTAACAAATAATCCTATAGCTCTTTGTCCTCGGGCGGGAGCTCTTCCCAAACTTGACCGATGCTCATGAACCCTAGGTCGGCATCCAGATGTAAATGTTGGGCCTTTTTCAGCTGGTTGATGGCCCCATGGAAATCTTGCTTCAAGCGCTTCATTACCTGGCCGGCAATGATATTGCCAAATTCATCCAACTCCAGGTACTTAGCCTTGAAGTCCGCCTCGACCTCTTTAATACAGGAAGCCTCAGCAGCCCAAAAGTTGGGCACGTCGGCC
Source organism: Boesenbergia rotunda (assembly GCA_024364735.1). NCBI lineage: Eukaryota > Viridiplantae > Streptophyta > Magnoliopsida > Zingiberales > Zingiberaceae > Boesenbergia > Boesenbergia rotunda. The sequence continues at coordinate 218,437 of JAGFNQ010004030.1, read as the reverse complement.
TCAGCAGCCTCCTTGGCACTCTTTAGCTGCTCTATCTCAGCAGTCATTTTGTCTTGGTCTGCCAGAGCCTCCTTGTTGGCCTCCTCCTACTTGATAAGTCGGCGCATCGCCCTCGGAAACATGAGTTCCTCTGCAATAACCAGGCAAGAGGATATCAATTAAAACTAACAAGCATAGATGAAAAAGTTGAACTTACCAAGGCTGGGGCTAATCCGAGTCACTTTGGAGCTAAGGCTCGCTTGGTACATGAGCTCCTCACTCTGCACCAGACCCGGGCCACTGAACTCCATACCGAAGAGTATGTTCCTAGCGTGCTGGTAGGCTGGACTCTGGAGGAAATTCCCTAGTGAGAGAGGAGTCGGCAGATCCTCCATCCAGTGAAGAGGACTGAAGGGTTGCGCTAGCAATTGAATGAAGAAGAACTTCTCCTTCCACCCTTTGTGCGAGGAAGGGAACCCTCCTAAGAACCTATGGCCGGGATGCACCGAAAAGCTAAAGGCCCCTCGCGAGCCAATCGGAACGAAGAAGGAATGAAAAAGGCGAGGGGTCAATGGGATATCAAAGAGCTTGAAGATAATGTACGCTCCGCCCATCTGGGCAAAGACGTTGGAGCCATCTGGTGAAGAGGGATATCGAAGTAGAAGGTCACAGTCATGAAAAAAGGAGGAATGGAGAAGTGGAGCCCTGACTCTACATATCCCAGAAAGAAGGTAAAGAAACATACGGGAGGCTCCACCGACGTCTGGTCTACTTTAGGGATCACCACCGCCATCTCGGCCGGAATGTCGTAGGCCTCAATGGCCGCCTGCAAAGCCTCGGACTTCACTCTTGAAGAGGCAGACTCATACCACTCTGCTCGATAACCTTCCATGGTTCCTAAGGAAAAAGACGAGAAAGAGACAGAGGACTTACGCAAAAAGGATCATTAGGGAAGAAGACGAAGACGAGGTTCACCAAACAATGAAGCCAGAAGGTGACCAAACGTCTTCACCTCCCCTTCTTATACGGGGGAAGTTGCCCGCTTGGGTGTAATAGGGGCAAGGCACATGGATGACCAGAAACCGCCACATCAGGGAAGTGCCATGGAACAACCGCTTGACGTGAGCCTGCTACAGCTGCGCACGTCAGTAAGAGATCGCGAAGAGAGCAGTTGGGTCACGTGGCGACGAGGAATTCGTGAAAGGATTTTGTCGCCATTAAAGAGCGCCATACGCCTTTATGAAGGATAGACAGGTATATTGCAGTACCTCGAAAGCCATAGAAGCCTTTTTGGGAAGACAAAATCAAAAAGGGATTGCCTCGAGACCCAAGGCAAATTCTACAATTCTCGGACCGAGTATAACTGCCAAGGGAGTAGTAATAGGTCCAAGGACCCACTGGATCATAGCTTCTTCATCACCACACTATTCTGATAGTCAGCAAGACTTCCTTCGATCAGATTTGAAGGGAGGGACTTGTGATGGGGTTGAGTACCCCGTTGATGACACGTGGGTTGAAGAAGCTGGGTGACAAGATGTAGCGAGCCTGAACGACTCTCTTATCAGAGCTCCAGAGACCCTCTCGGGAAGGGGATCCCCCGAGAACCCCCCCCCCCTTCGCCCCCACGGGTAGACACGCCCTGGAGATCAAATCAAGAGACCCACTCCCTGGATCACCTCGGGAATCCAGGCCCCGAGACCACCTCGGGGAAGCGGAGTGCTCGGGACCCCTCGGGCTAGAAGACCCCAGGATCACCTCGGGGAGGCGGAGCCCAAAAAGCATTCGGCCTCAAGTAACGATCCCCTTTCTTCAGATCTGCGGATAACCATCACCCATTATCGGGGAGTCATCATGACCCATAAATGTCACAACGGGCCGAACTTAATGACGGTGTGGACCGTTGCAAAGGTTATCCTGTAACCAACAAACGTGGGGACGTGGCAAAGATTGTGAAGACGCACGAAGGCAGCCGCCGCGATCTTTTCCCTGTGAGATCAACACGAGCGTTAGGAGAACACACCGGAGGTTGTCCGGCGGAGCCCAGTAGCAGAGAATGCATAACCCTCTTACCGGAGGGGTTATGGTACCTTTTATACCTGCGGCGGCTGCCTTCGTGCGTCCTCGCGATCTTTGCCAAGTCCCCTGTTTGTCGATTACTGGATAACCTTTGCCAACGGTCCACGCCACCATAAAGTCCAACCCGTTGCGATATTTATGGTTCATGATGACTCCACGATAACAGGTGATGGTTATCCGCAGATCCGAATAAAGGGGTGTCGTTACTTGAGGTTGAATGTTTATTGGACTCTGCTTTCCCGAGGTGATCTTGGGGTCTTCTGGCCCGGGCGGTCGTGGGCGTTCTTCTTCCCCAAGGTGGTCTCGGGACCCAACTTCCCGGGGTGATCCTAGGAGGGGTTTTCTAATCTAATCCTCCAGGGCGTGTTTACCGCCGGGGGGGGCCCTGGAGGCTCCTCTTCCCTAGAGTGTCCCGGGTGTTCGGAGAGGGAGTCGCTTAGACTCGCCACATCTTGTCACCCAGCTTCTTCGGCCCACCTGTCCTTCCAAGGGATACTCAACCCTATCACAAGTCCTTCCCTTCAAGTCTGATTGAAGGAAGTGTTGCTAACTGATCGAACTAATATGGTGATGAGGAAGCTGTGTTCTAGTGGGTCTTTTACACCCGTTGCCGATTCTTTGGTAGTTATACAAGGTCCTAGGATTGTGGAATTTTACCCCGGGCCCCAAGGAAATTCCTTTTTGGGTTTATCCTTCCCAAAAGGCTTCCATGGCATTCGAGGTACCGTTATGATACATGTCCATCTGTTATAAAGGCACATGACATTCTTTGATAGCAACAAAGTCCATTTGCAAATGCCTCCTCGCCACGTGCTTCAACGAGCCTTTTCACGCCCTCCTACTGATGTGTGCCGCTGTAGCTGGCTCACGTCAAACGACTGTCTCTAGCGCTGCCTCGATGTGGCGGTTTCTTGCTTTCCACATGCCTTGCTCCCATTGCGTTCATGCAGGTGGCTTCCTTGGTATTAGAAGGGAAAGAGAAGACGTTCGACCAACTTCTGACTTCGTGGTTGGGTGCACCTCGTCTTCCTCTTCTTCTCTAAGGACTCTTTTGAACGTAAGTAGCTTGCCTCCTTCTTGCCTTTTCCCTTAGGACCCATGGAAGGTTACTGGGCGGAGTGGTACGAGTCTGCTTCTTCGCGAGTGAGACCGGAGGCTCTGCAGGCGGCCATTGAGGCCTACGACATCCTGGCCGAGATGGCGGTGGTTATCCCTAAGGTAGACCAGACGCCCGTGGAGCCTCCCATAGGCTTTTCTATCTTCTTCTTGGGGCAAGTAAAGTCAGGGCTCCGCTTCCTCATTACCCCTTTCTTCATGAATATAACCTCCTATTTTGATATCCCCCTTCACCAGATGGCTCCCAATGCCCTTGCTCAGATGGGGAGCGTATATTATCTTCAAGCTTTTCGACCTCCCCCTGACTCCTCGTCTCTTTTATTCTTTCTTCGTTTCGATCGGCTACCAAGGGGTCTTTAGCTTTTCGACCCGTCCGGGCCTAGGTTCTTAGGAGGGTTCCCTTCCTTACACAAAGGGTGGAAGGAGAAGTTTTTCTTCATCCAACTGTCTGTGTTGCCCTTCAGTCCTCTTCGTTGGACAGAGGCTCTACCGACTCCTCCCTCTCTAGGGGAGTTTCTCCAGAGTCCAGCGTACCAGCACACTAGGAGCGTACTCTCCGACATTGAGTTTAGTGGCCCTGGATTGGTGCAGAGTGAGGAGCTCCTGTACCGGGCGAGCCTTAGCCCCAAAGTGACCCGGATCAGCCTTAGCCTCGGTACGTTCGTCTTTTGCATCAATGCTCGTTAGTTATAACTGATGTTTCCTTGTCTGACTATTGCAGAGGAAGTCATGTTCTCGAGGGTGATGGGTCGACTTATCAAGTGGGAGGAGGCTAACCAGAGACGATGACCCCTCCCCTGGCCGCTCCTGATGCACCCCCTGTGTCTGCCGAGTCCTCGAAGGGGACTGCTAAATCATCTCGCGGGGCAACTTCACCCGGGAGGGCAGAGGCTACTGTCGCGCCTCCGCCCGTTGCGAGGGGCCTTCTGGTCCATCGGTTGACTCTCAGGTGGATCTTCCTTCAAGGGGTGATATTTCCCCAGCTGCTGTTCATCCGGAGGGGTTAGTGAGGGGTCCTCACCCCCGACTACCCCCGCAACCATACCATTCGCTGGTCGGCAGAAGAGGCGGATTCCGGAAGGCTTGAGCCCCAGATGAAAAAGGCTACGCTCCGGTGGCCCCAACCCCCTTCCCGCTGTCCCTGAGGAGGCTGTTTCTCCTTCTAAGGGGGGGGGGGTAGTTTGTTCCCCTATCTTCCCACGTCCCACCAACTACTGTTCCAGAGGCAGGCGTCCTGGCCCTCGGTTCTCCTTTAATTGACCTGGCCGGGGTTCCAAAGGGTAAGGAGGTATTGCGCACTCAATATAGGATGCAACTCGACCATCTTCTAAAGAGGCTGGATGCAACATTGGAGGCTTCCATGCACTCTTTCCCCCAGTGCAGTTAAAGGAGGTTCCTACCGAGATGCCCTTGTTCGAGGGGACTTCCAGTTCTGAGGAGGGTGACTCCGGCCCCTCTTCACTGCCCCTAGAGCTCCTGTTATCCAACCGCTTCCACCATGTAGGGGCTTGTTGCCTTCTAGGAGCCGGGTTGACACCTTAAGGTCCCAAGGAGGAGCGGTCATACGACTCTCGATGGGACCTCTAACCACTTTCCGTGAGACCCTTCTAAAGGTGCATGCTACTATTACATAGGATGTTTTCTAGTATATTCTATAATTACTTGATGCAATGACAGGAGGCTGAAGACTGCCTAACGGTCGGCCGTGGCTTGTACGTCTGGCCTCAAATTGAAGCCTTGGCCCGCCAGGCCCTGAGAACAGAGGTCGTGGCTGACCACGAGCATTGGGCAGGACTTATGCAAGCGGGGGTCAATTGAGCTCTACGGGTGAAGGTAGAGCATCTGCTAAACACCCCGATGGCCAAGGAGTCCGCCCAACATATCTCCCGACACTGGGAATGGCTGGCCTCTGAGCAGGCGGTGGCCATTACCAAGGACTTGCTCCAGGTGATGCAGGAGCAGGATCAACTTCAGATGAGAGAGAAAAAGTTGTCGGGAGATATCCAACTCATGGAGGCCTCGACCGAGAGGTTGAACACACGTGTTCAAGACCAAGCGCGGCAGCTAGGTCAGAAGGAGTCCGACCTCGTGATGGCGTCTGATCACTTGTTAGTCTTCGAGGATGACCTGGCTCAGGCTCGATCGGAGGTATGGGCCGTGTCAAACAAGCTCAAGGAGCCCTGGCAAAGCAAGATAGGACGTCTGCCGAGCTAGAACAGCTGAAGCGCGCCAAGGAGGCTGCTGAGGCCGAGTTGTGCAACCTTCGGGCGATTGAGGCTTCTAGCACCAGAGGGGCTGAGGCAGACTTTAAAGCCAAGTTCCTGGAATCGGATGAATTTGGCGATATCCTTGCTGGCCAGGTAATGAAGCGCTTGAAGCAAGGCTTCCATGGGGCCATCGACCAGTTGAAGAAAGATCAACTTCTGCCTCCAGATGCTTATCCGAGTTTATGAGTGTCGGTTGAGTTTGGGAGGAGCTCCCTCCTGAGGACCAAAAGTTGTAGGATTATGTGTTTACCAGGGAGCTTGACCCTGTTGTACCCATTTTGATTAAAAGGATACCGCTTCTTTACCTTGCTATCTCGTGCCTGCTTTTGCGTTTGGCTCCCTGTGTCATTTGTCTTCACCTCAAGGGCTCAGAGAGTAGCGAGATCAAAGTTTTTTTAGGTTTAATCCTAAGTACGGATCTCCCACGGTAACTCCGCAAGCCCACATACTAGGCCTGCATTTATTCCCCTGTGGGGCCCCCGTCTGACCTTCTCTTTTAGAGAGTGTTGGTGGCCTCCAAACTATCATCTCCGCATCCCAAGCAACCTTTTGAATTGACTCATAAAGGGTTGTGCGTTCCTAGGTGCGGCAGAGGCATACCAATCGACGCGACGCTTGAGGGTTAGCGTCCATTACTATTCCCGCGCCATGCCTGAATTAAATGCGAAGAGAGACGGTGGTCGCTATAAATAGGGGGAGAAGGGTAAACCTTTCTTCCCCATTCGCTTCGCTTTCTTTCTCTTGATAGCTTCTTTGTGGGATGGGTGCTATGCCGGTGCCCCTTCCTCCGTCCCTTTTTACGGTAGGGGTTATCGACACCGCCGGGAAAGATAGTGGAAACGTAGTAGTGTTTCTTGCAGAAGGGCCTAGCAGCGGTGGAACCACGTGTTTCACACTGTTTGCCAGGAAGCATAGCGGAGATGATGTCCGGGGTCTCGCTGAAGATCCTGGTGAAGGTGGGACCCCGGGTTTGGCCGAGGAGACCAGAAGAGACATCATGTGCTCCACCGAGGAGCATAGTGGAGATGACATCTCCTGATGGTTCATCTTCTGCCCCTCCTCGGGCGGTGTGTCCCTAGTCCGTCTCAAACGCCATCCTCTTCCGAGTTGCTCGTTTTCCTGAGTTTTGGGCATCAAATGGCGTTTGTCGGGGATGGTGCAGTACCATCGCCCGGAGGGGAGTGGTATCTGCTGTTCCCCCTCCTCTTCCTTTTGAATGTGGTAGTCATCCTTGTTGTTGGATGCACCTTTGCGGGAAGAGGTAGTCGGGGTCTTCAGACAGAATTGCTACACCCATATGTTCCCCCAGTTGTTCTTATCGAGCGTGGGTCCCCGCTTATCCACTAGTGGAAAACGGCTTCGGGCCAAGCGACTTGCAGAAATGATGAAGTGATGGAGAAAAGCCCGAGTAGAGGAGTGATCTCCCTTACCATCTCTTCTAATTGTATCTTGGCACTTCTCTGAGATATCGGTATCAATGTATTTCCCATATGAATGAAAGAAAATATTTGTCACTTTTGATGTGCGCATGTCTGTATTAACGTTCTGATGTCTTGCTTGTTCCCTTTTTGTCGGGTAGATTACGTTAACCTTTTTTCGCAGCGCCTAAGTATTTCGGGCACGTTAAACACCACGAGGCATCAGGGTCTCGGCTACTGGGTTGGGAGTCCGTAGCACCCCGCCCAAGCCTAAGTCCCCCGGGCTTTTGTAGTATCGCGGGGTATTAGAGTTTTGATTCTTGGTTGGGAGTCCATATCACCCAGACCAAGCCTAAGTACCCCGGGCATCCGCAGCACCGCGGGGTATTTGAGTTTTTATTCTTGGTTGGGAGTACGTAGCGCCCAGACCAAGCCTAAGTACCCCGAGCATCCGTAGCACGGCGAGGTATTAGGGTTTTGATTTTTGGCTGGGAGTTCGTACCACCCAGACCAAGCCTAAGTACCTCGGGCATCCGCAGCACCGTGAGGTATTAGGGTTTTTATTCTTGGTTGGGAGTCCGTAGCACCAGACCAAGCCTAAATACCCCGGGCATCCGCAACACCGTGGGGTATTAGGGTTTTTATTCTTGGTTGGGAGTCTGTACCGCCTAGACCAAGCCTAAGTACCCCGGGCATTCGCAGCACCGCGGGGTATTAGGATTTTTATTCTTGGTTGGGAGTCTGTACCGAGCCTAAGTACCCCGGGCATCCGCAGCACCGCGAGGTATTAGGATTTTTATTCTTGGTTGGGAGTCCGTACCGCCCAGACCAAGCCTAAGTACCCCGGGCATCCGCAGCATCACGAGGTATTAGGGTTTTTATTCTTGGTTGAGAGTCCATAGCACCCAGACCAAGCCTAAGTATCCCAGACATCCGCAGCACCGCGGGGTATTAGGGTTTTTATTCTTGGTTGGGAGCTCGTAGCGCCTAGACCAAGCCTAAGTACCCCGGGCATCCGCAGCACCGCGAGGTATTAGGGTTTTTATTCTTGGTTGGGAGTCCGTAGCACCCAGAACAATCCTAAGTACCCCGGGCATCCGTAGCACCGCGGGGTATTAGGGTTTTTATTCTTGGTTGGGAGTCCGTAGTGCCCAGACCAAGCCTAAATATCTTAGGCATCCGCAACATCGCGAGGTATTATGATTTTTATTCTTGGCTGGGAGCCCGTAACACCTAGACCAAACCTTAGTACCTCGGGCATCCACAACACCACGAGGTATTAGAGTTTTTATTCTAGGTTGGGAGCCCATAATGCCCAGACCAAGCCTAAGTACCCCGGGTATCCGTAGTGTTGGAACTTGAATGACTAAAGACGGGGGTGAATATAGCCAAACACTTGAACTTTAGCACTTTTCGATTTTCTGCACTCAAAAGGTTAGTAGCACAGCGGAAGTAATACAAAAACAGAGTATGCAGAATCTAAACCCTATGTTATGCACAAGCACAAGAACACTAACAAAGAGGATTTATAAGGCTCGGGGATAACTTGCCCCTACTCCTTGGTGTGCCCTTTAGGTGGGCGATCCCTTGATTGTCGGCAGATCAAGCCCCGGAAAATTCGGATAGAATGCAACCTCCTTCTCAGTGGAGTAACCTCTCCACAGCGTTTCAAGATAAATGAAGTATTAAGTACAGGAAACACAAGAAGGATCTTACTGAGCACTAAGAACCCCAACAACACAAGCAAACTTCTCACCGAGCTCCACTCAGCGCAGATCTCACGCAAGAACTCCTTTCTTCGTGTCTTCTCGCTGATGGACTCGCCAAGCTTCTTGTTTCTCTTCCAAGTGCTCAAGTATCACAAGGTTGCTCAAGAGATGGATCAACTGATCAGAGTTGTTGCAAGAGCACAAGTGTTGTAGCAGCGTAATGATCGAGTATTCTCAGAGAGCTCTACTGACTTCTTCGCCACCATGCCTAGACCACGCCTAAGTACCCGGCGCATCTATAGCATCGTAAGGTATTAGGGTCTTGATTCTAGGTTGGGAGTCCGTAGCTCCCAGACCAAGTCGAAGTACCCCGGGCATCCACAGCACCACGAGGTATTAGGGTTTTGATTCTTGGTTGGGAGTCTGTAGCACCCATACCAAGCCTAAGTACCCCGGGCATTCGCAGCACCGCGAGGTATTAGGGTTTTTATTCTTGGTTGGGAGTCCGTAGCACCCACACTAAGCCTGAGTACCCCAGGCATCTGCAGCACCATGGGCTATTAGGGATTTTATTCTTGGTTGGGAGTCTGTAGTGCCCAGACCAAGCCTAAGTACTTCAGGCATTCACAGCACCGCGAGGTATTAGGGTTTTGATTCTTGGTTGGGAGTCCGTAACACCCAGAACAAGCTTAAGTACCTCGGGCATCCACAGCACCATGGGGTATTAGGGTTTTTATTCTTGGTTGGGAGCCCGTAGCGCGCAAACCATGCCTAAGTACCCCGGGCATCCGCAGCTAGACCCGACCCCGGACCGGGTCCAGCCCTGACCCGTCCTGGAACCGGCCCGGGTCAACGGGCCGAGTGACCCATTGATCCGGTTCACCAGGTCGAACTGGAACTGACCCGGCAGGATGCCGGGCCGGTTACGATTCGGCGCAGCCAAAATCGCCGGTTCGACTGAACCGGCGGTTAACCACCGGTTCCAACGACCCTGAACCGCCGTTGGGAAGGTTTTTTTGGTTTTATTTCGATGGTTGAGATCATTTGACCGTTTTTTGATTAATGGATATGATTTAGTGACCATTATGATCCAAACTCTATAAATAGGGAGTTCATTTCATCATTTTCACATGCATCTTCTCTTCTCTCAATCTCTTATTCTCAAATCTCAAGTCTCAACTTCTCTCCGCGTTCTTCATTTTTCGACGATAATGGAAGGTGGTCATGGAGCTTCATCATCTCGATCTCAGAGGCGAAAAGAAATAGCGTATGAAGATCCCAACCTTAAAATTCAATCCACTGATGATGAGACCGAGACTCAGCCCCAACGCCCTTCGATCCCCAAAACACAAGGAAGTACCGATACGATTACTTCTAAGGTTCGAAAAAATCCTCCTTTAAAATCTTTTATTTTCACTAAATATTTTGAGAAGGTCACACTTCTGTCAGGAAAATTAAGTGCAAAATGCAAGCATAGCAATACTTCCTACAAATTCCAAGCCGGCGGCAGCTATGGGTCGTTGAAACGACATGTAGAAACGAAGCACCCGATGGAATAGGGCTTGACCGCTCTCAAACACAATTATCTAGATTTTCTAGTGGTAGTAGTACTGATTCTGGTTTATTTTTATATTCGGATAATAAATTAAGAGAATCATTAGCTAAATTTGTTTCCGTAGAACATCTTTTTATTAGTTTTGGATCTAAATGCACATTTGAAGATTTTTGTAAAGAATCTCATAATCATGCTGCTAAACGTGTACCTAGGACTACACTTACTCGTACAATTAAAAGATTAGAAAAACAAGGGAAAAAAATTTAATTGATGAATTTAGTAAATTAAATAATAAAGTTTCTTTATGTTCCAATATTTGGAGTGATCATTGACAAACTCATTCTTATATGGGTGTGACATGCCATTGGATTGATAACTCTTAGATCCTCCAAAAAAAATTGTTAGCTTATAGAGTTTTTGATGAATCACATACTGCTCATAACATTGCAGAATTATTACACATAATTTTAAAAGAATATGGATTGACTCATAAAATATTTTCAATATCATTAGACAATTCTAGTTCTAATACCGCTTCTATAGATGAACTAAAATTTATTTGTCAACCTGTTATTAGTGGGTTATTTTTTTCATATTCGTTGTGTATACCATATTTTAAATTTATGTGTTCAAGATGGATTAAAACATTTACAAAATTATATTCAACCAATTAGATTCGCAATTTCATATTTATGGTCTCATCGATCTATGATAAAACAATGGGGTAGATTTTGAAAAGCTAATAGAGTGAGACCTAAAAAATTTCCACGTGATGTTCCAACATGTTGGAATTCAACATATCAATTATTACAAGATTCATTTCAATATAAAGATTTATTATGTTTATTTTTTGCACAAAATAGTAATACTAATATATATTTATTTTCACAACAATGGAATGTTTGTAGTAATATTTGTGAAATTTTAAAAGTTTTTAACGATGCAACTGGACAACTTTTCGGTGTTTATTATCCCCTACTCATTTAATTTTAGTGAATTTTTGTAGTATAGTATTAAACTATTAATATTAAATGAACATGTAATAATGAAGGTTTAACTTAATGTATATTAGCTATGAAAACTAAATGGGAAAAATATTTTTATTTTATTTCTGAAATTTATTTAATTGTATTTGTTTTAGATCCTAGATTTAAATTAGAAGTTTTACAAGAAAATGTTAACTTTATATTATGACGTTTTAATTCCTATTAAAGATTCTTCCTCTCCGGATCCAGCTAATATTATATATAATATTAGAAATTATTTATATGATCTTTATAATCAATATTATGTTAAATGTGGAATACAAACTAATATTTCTGAAACACAACACCTATTACTACAAATTTAAAACTTACAAAAGCATAACTTTTATTAAAAGAACGGACGAAACATCCATGAGGATCCTTAAGTTCCACACAGGAACTTGTGAATTATTTTATGACTTCTTTTGATTTTAATGAAACAGATAGCGAAGATTTCGATATCTTGAAGTGGTTGTCACAGAAGGCTAAAGCTTTCCCGTTCTCTTCGTGATCGCAAAAGAAATTTTAGCTTCTCCAGTGTCAACTATTGTTGTGGAGCAGACGTTCAGTGCCGGCGGCAACATATTAAATGAACGACGATTAACTATGTCTCCCAACTCATTGGAAGCTCAAGCATTATTAGATAATTGGATCAGAATTGAGAAACGAATCCAAGGAATGCAACTTTTAGAAGACGAAGTCGAAGAATTTGATACCGAAGGAACGAATACAACGAGAACGGGAGAAAATAAAAGTGAGTGATAAAGGGTAAAAATGTAAAGAATGTAAAAGGGTAAAATTGTAAAAGAAATACGTGGGCTTTGATTCCCCTACACCCTAAGGGGATATGTAGGCAACTTATATAAGTGCAAGCTTTTTTTAAATAAAAATTATTTTTTAATTTAATTTTAAATTTTTTTAATATAATAATCTTGAACCGTGGCGAACCGTGAACCGGCGGTTCCAAACCGTGAACCGTAATCGGCTTGGGTGGTTAAGGTTAAGGGTCAACCTCCCACGAACCGTCGAACCAGCGGTTCCGACCCGTCGGTTCCGAACCATGGTCGGGTATATCCGCAGCATCGCGAGGTATTAGGGTTTTGATTCTTGGTTGGGAGTCCGTAGCACCTAGACCAAGCCTAAGTACCCCGGGCATCCGCAACACAACGAGGTATTAGGGTTTTCGCTACTTCGGTGGTACAATGACATTTGGGAGAGGGCACCTTTCTTTATTACTTGAATGCACTGCAAGGCAGCAAAAATACACAGGCGGGTACACAATATGCAAGGTAGATCTTACCGGGAACGCAAGGGTCGTAGATAGTTGGCCTGCCCGAGCCTCTCGAGCGTTTTGTCTCTCACCCCGTGTGCCTCCTCCAGCTAGCCTTCTGGAGCTCTTGGGTTCTTCCGGGACTCTGACCTGACCTCCCCACTGTAGCATCGCTGAGACACCAGCTGGTTCCCCTTGACTTCAGCCACTCGGCTGCCTACGGGAAATTTTTTCTTCTGGTGGTAGACCGAAACTACCGCCTGGAAAACACTCAATGTCGGGCAGCCTAATATGGCATTGTAAGATGAGGGAGCGTCCACAATCAAGAAGGGTGTCCTCCTGGTCCTCTCCAGCACGTCGCTGCCCAATGATAGCGATAGAGTGATTTGCCCTATCGGTTGTACTTGATACCCCGTAAAACCGAACAGTGGGGTCGAGACCGGGAGTAGCTCATCCTCGTCGATCTGCACCTGGTCCAGAGCCGCCTTGTACAGGATGTTCACGGAACTTCCGGTGGCCACGAAGATGCACTTAACCTCGTAGTTAGCGATGCGGGCAAGTATTACTAGGGCGTCTTCATGGGGAGCTTCCACTTCTTCCAGATCTACTGGACCGAAGGAAATTGTGGGGTCATGCTCCTGACTCTGACTCGTCTTGATTGAGTAGTTCTCCAGTCGTTGGGTATGAGATTTCCTTGCCCGGTGGGAATCTCCTCCGGTGGGTCCCCCGGAGATTACTCCCACATGTCCCGAGGGCGGACATCGCATAGGGCCCTTGCCCTTCTGGGGATCTCTTTCTACGAAGGGAGATCTTCTGGGTGCTGGCTCCCGACTCCTTCCTCGCGACCATGACTGAGACCGATGTCGGGTCTTGTTTTCCCCGGCCTGCTGTCGCCGAGGAACAAGGCATCGCGGTGGAGACCTTCAGCGATACCCCTCTTTATTCCATTTTCTCTGAGGTTTAGTGCCCACCTCCTCACTGAGTTTCTTCTTCAAGGCGTGACACTCCTCGGTGGAGTGTGTTGTACTGCCGTGAAAACCGCAGTACTTTGGCAATGGCTCCGGCTGCTCGGTATCCACCGTCTCGACCAGCCGTCGTCTAGCAGCCCACTGGTCCTTCCCCGAGGTGAAGGTCTTTTCCTCGAGTTGGAGCTGGGGCCTCCCTCCTCTCAGACCGGGGAACAACTGGAGGAAGGACTTCGACTAGTTTTTTGTGACGGACGTATTGTACCACCTCCACGTTAACGTGCTTGACAGAACACCGTAGCAAATCATCGAAGCTAACGAGGGGCTTCTTCACCAAGGATCGGAAAAAATCTCCTTCTGCGAGCCCTTGGGTGCAGGCACTGACAAGTATTTCCGACGTTGCACTGGGCATGTCTTGTGCCACCCTGTTGAACCGCTGGATGTACTCCTTGAGCGGCTCTTTCGGCTTCTGCTTGAGGGCCAACAAATTGAGTGTCGTCTTCTGATAGCAACGGCTACTGGCGAAGTGGTGGAGGAAGGCGGTTCTAAACTCGGTGAAGGAGTTGATAGAACCTTATGGCAGCCTCTGGAACCATCGTTGGGTTGTCCCAGACAGGGTGTTCAGGAACACCCGACACTTTACACTGTTAGTATATTGGTGCAGGAGTGCCGCGTTCTCAAACTTGCAGACATGATCCTCTGGATCTATCTTCCCGTCATAATCAGCGATCCCAGGCCTGTGAAACTGTTTCGGCATGGGGTCTCCCACGATCTTAAATGAGAAGGGAGTAGAGGGAGCCTTACGGGAGGCCTTAGGTTCCTCCCTTTTTCCTTGTCCTTCTTCGTTCCTCTGTGCGCTAGAGGCTACCGAGTTGACCTTCTCTATATCTCCGGGAGAGTCTCTTTGGGAGCTAGGGGTTGCTCCGTCCCGTCGCCCCAATTGAGTGACGGATTTTCGCGAGTGCGAGATGGAGACTCTAGGGATCTCCTCCCATGCCAGAGCTCTTCGCTGCGAGACAACTTGCTCGACTTGGTGCTGCTCGAGCACTTCCTTGATGGCGTTGGCCACCAAGCGATCCAGTTCCTCCCTCGTCAGGACAATGGATTGTCCCTCAAGTCCTGCCATCGGTGCTCCTTCTAGTGCTTTATTGGTTTCCCACAAACGGCGTCAAACTTGTTCCGGAAGGAATAAACGTTGACGGCCAGTCACCAGGGTTTAGCCCACGCGGATGCTGACGTTAAGGGAGGAACTCAGCACCCTGCGAGATCAACATGAGCGTTAGGGGAACACGCCGGAGGTTGTCCGGTGGAGCCCACTCCGACGCTTAAGTCAGTGCCTCGATACAGAGAAAATGTAGAAGGCAGAAAAATGTGTAAGTAGTAGAGAATGCATAACCCCCTTACCGGAGGGGTTAGAGTACCTTTTATACATGCGGTGGCTGCCTTCATGCGTCCTCGTGATCTTTATCACGTCCCCCTGTTTGTCGGTTACAGGATAACCTTTGCAACGGTCCACGCCACCATCAAGTCCGGCCCGTTGCGATATTTATGGGTCATAATGACTCCCCGATAACGGGTGATTGTTATCCGCAGATCCGAATAAAGGGGGTCGTTACTTGAGGTCGAATGCATATTGGGCTCCGCTTCCCTAATGTGATCTCGAGGTCTTCTGGCCCGGGCGGTCGCGGGCGTTCTGCTTCCCCGAGGTGGTCTCGGGACCCGACTTCCCGGGGTGATCCCGGGAAGGATTTTTTGATCTGATCCTCCAGGGCCTGTTTACCGCGGGGGAGGGGGGGTTGGAGGCTCCTCTTCCTGAGAGTGTTCTGGGAGTTCTGAGAGGGAGTCGCTTGGACTCGTCATGTCTTGCCATTCAATTTTTTCGGTCCACGTGTCCTGCCAAGGAATACTCAATCCTATCACTTAATAAGATATTTTTATATCGGTTAGAAATTAATTTTAAAATTTATTAGAATAAGCACTTGTACAAATCAACTGCATTAATATGTGAGGACAAATTTAGTCATCATTTTTTTATTCTTTGCGATTAATATGTGAGGACAAATTTAGTCGTATTTTTTTATTCTTTGCGATGAGTTTTATGTTTGGAAGATATATGTAATAGATTTTTAAGTTAATTTATAATAGATAAAAACGTGAAATTGTTCATCCCCTGTGCTTTCGTCGTATTTATCTCAAGATCATCGCGAAAGAAATAAATCACAATCCTTAAAATAATTAGTATATAATTGAGATGACCAAGTCAATTTATAATAGAGGTAACATGTCTTGTTGGGTATATAATTTTTTTCATGAACAAGTGCTAAGGTAAAATACCTCTTAATTTGTTTGTCTATATTTTATGATGAATGATATTAAATCACACGGAAAGAATAATATTATTTTTATTTTCATAGAAACTCAAGGAGAACTCAGAAGCCTTGAGCATTTATTTACTTGTCCAGAGGTAAGGTGGGAGTAGGGGTGAATAAAAATTTGATAAAATAGAATCAAATGAGTCTAAAATTATGATTCGATTAATTTGGGTTTCCATTTTTTAAAAAATTTGATTCAATTTTTGATTAATTTGATTCTATTTTGGTTTTAAAATTAATAATTTAAATAAATCGAATATTTCAAATAGAGATATCAATTTGATTATTTTTTATTTAAAATGTAATTAATTAAATAAAATAATTAATTTGATTTTATATTTCCGATTAATTCGATCGTAATTTATATGTAATCGGTTTTATTTGTTCCATTTTTATAGAAAATTTTATTGATTCGATTTGTTTTTAATTTATTTAATTTTTTATTAGAGCTATGATAGGATGAGTGAAAATGAAAAAGTGAATGGTAGAGTGAACGATGTGACACTTGAGTAAATGACGTGATATTTTACATGCACATGTTCGATTATCGCTTGAACGCCATCGGCGATCTTCAGTCGCCGTCCTGAATCAAACTATACCCTGGGGTACGATGAACCCGTCGAAAATCGCTACATTCAAAATGTCACGTCATTCACTTTATCATTCACTTTCGTATTTTCATTCTCCTTATTATTTTTCTTTTGATTAATCTGATTTTAATCTAATATTTTTTTTTTTTATTTCCCCCAACTAGTCCTCGAGAAGAGAGGTTAAATGAACGGCTCCCACTGCCTTCTGTTCCACTTTCAGGTCTGGGAAATTTAGAGGCGTAGGATCGAACCCTCTGTGTGTCCGATCAGGTGCTCAGTATCTGAGTCGCCAGGCGGGCCGAACTTTCGGTGCCATTTGTCAAACCATTCCAAATTCGTCAAATCAAATGGCTCAATCATCTCTCTCTCCGTCCTAAGCACAGTGAGTGCGGATAAATCCATGAACAGCTGAAAGAGAGAAAGAATGAATTGAAATTTCATGGAATGTTTGTTCTACTTGTCTTTGGCGGGGAACAAGAACAAGATTCATACAACGTAGCAGGAAGGAAAAAGACATCAACTCGATGACAATTCTCCTACTCCCTTTTCTGTAGCAATCTCTAGATTTTTCAGTTCAATTTTACGGTTCAGCAAAAAAATTCACTCAACTGCAGCACTTTCAGATGCCGAGGAGATCCGGCGGCGGCGAGCTTCGTGCTTCTTCCGGCGCCGCTTGCATCGCCGGAGCAGCTGGTGGCGGGGGTAGGTCCATTAGGATCTGAACCACGTCCCTCATCGTCGGCCGCTCCACGCTCTGCTCTTCCACGCAGAGCATGGCGACGTAGAACACGTGCATGATCTCGTGCAGAGGAACCGTGCGGAGCCGGGGGTCGATGACCCTTAGTGCTCCCTCCTTGTCGGAGCCCGTCATCTTCCGGACCCACTGCACGAGGTCGACGCCGTCGCCGAACTCCCCCACCGGCTTCCGGCCGGTCACCAGCTCCAGGAGCACCACTCCGAAGCTGTACACGTCGCTCTTCTCGTCCACCTTCAGCGTGTATGCGTACTCTGTAGTCGAAGCAAGTTCGTAGCTTTTGAGCTCAATTCCGGCGGTCAGATGATGAATTCAAGGAGTAAAAAAGCCTCGCGATTACCTGGAGCGATGTAGCCGTAGGAGCCGGCGATGGCCGACATGCACTCGGAGGTGCCGGAGTCCTGCAAGAACTTGGCGAGGCCGAAATCAGCGACGTGGGCTTCGAAGTCGGAATCGAGGAGGATGTTGTTGGACTTGACGTCGCGGTGGAGGATGAGCGGCGAGCAGTCGTGGTGGAGATAGCAGAGCCCTTTGGCAGCATCGACGGCGATCTTGTAGCGCGCGTCCCAGAGGAGGTGGCCGCCCTTCGTGCCGTGGAGAACCTCGCCGAGGCTCCCGTTGGGCATGTACTCGTAGACCAGCAGATTGGTCTCGTGATTGGAGCAGAAGCCGAGGAGCTTCACGATGTGCCGGTGCCGGATGCGGCCGAGCGTTTGAATCTCCGCCGAGAATCCGTGGTCGTGCGGCGACCCGCGGGTCATCGCCAGGAGCCGCTTCACCGCCACCTGCTCACCGTTGGGCATTACGCCCTTGAACACGATGCCGGCGCCGCCTTTGCCAATGATGTTATCCTCCTTGAGGCAGCCGAGCACGTCGTCGCAGGTGAAGTCGAGGCGCTGGAAAGCGGTGAGCCGCCACATCCTGGCTTCGCTCACCTTCTTTAGCGACCAAGCCTTGATGATGGCGGCGATGGAGAAGAGGATGGAACAGACGAGGAGAGCGATGACCAGAAGCAGCTTGAAAGAGGCCGAGAGCGGCCTTCCCGGATGAGTGGATTTCCCGTCGTTAATGGCGGAGCCACAGGAGCCGAGGTAGGGACTGCAGAGATCAGGATTGCCGAAAAACGAACTCGCATTGAAGTAACTGAATTGCCCGGCGGCAGGGATGCGGCCGGATAGGTCGTTGTAAGAGAAATCGACAGCCGTGAGGCTCTGCATGGTGCCGATCGATTCAGGAATACTCCCCTCGAGCTGGTTCCTTGATAGATTGAGATAGTTCAAGATCCGCATTCCGGCGATCTCTGCTGGGATCTTCCCGGAGAGCCTGTTGCGGCTAAGGTCGACGAAAGTTAGGAGCTCGCAGTGGCTTATCTCCGGCGCCATTGGCCCGGAGAAGCGGTTACCGCTGAAGTCCAGCTTGGAGAGTTCCTGCAACCGCCCAATCTCCGGCGGAATGCGGCCAGAGAACTGGTTCTGGTTCAAAAGAAGCTTCTGGAGACCGGAGTAGTTGCCGATGTTGGGCGGAAGAGGCCCTGAGAGCCGGTTATTGGAGAGGTTAATCTGGCCAAGGTCCGGCGAGATGGTTACGGCGCCGGTATCCGGGAACCCGCCGGTGAGGATATTGTCCTGGAGCTCGATCTGCGAGAGATTCGGCAAGCTGAAGAGAGCATCGGGGATCGATCCGTTGAGGTAGTTCTCCCCCATTCGGATCCTGGTTAGTGACTTGCACGCGCCGAGAGTCGCCGGAATGGGGCCGAAGAGGAAGTTGCCGAGGGCGATTAGGGTTTGCAGCCGGTTCTGGGAACAGAGGTCCGCCGGAAGCGTTCCGGTGAGCTTGTTCGATGAGATATCGAGTATCCGCAGACGACCACTCTGGCCTAGTCGCTCGGGAATATTGCCGGTGAAGTTGTTTTCCCATAGTTGGAGCACCTCCAGAGCCGGCAGGTCGCCTAGGAAGTCCGGGATCGACCCGTGGAGCTCGTTGCGGAAAAGATTGAGCAGGGTCAGGTTGTGGAGCTCCGCGAAGGAAGACGGGATCTCGCCGGAGAGGGCGTTGTTGGAGAGATCCAACGACTTGAGGCGGCTCAGGCGGCCAAGCTCCATGGGAAGATTGCCGGAGAGTCCGTTCACCTGGAGGAAGAGCGTGTCGAGGTTCTGGAGTTTGTCGAGTTCAGGAGGGATCTCCCCTGTCAGGCCGCAGTTGGCCATGTCGAGACGGACGAGCGACGAAAGACCGCCGATCTCCGGCGGGATGCCGCCCTCGAAGCTGTTGAAGTAGCCAACATAGAGCTGTCGTAGACGGGTGAGATTACCGAGTTCGGGGGGCAGGGAGCCGACGAGTTCGTTGCCGGAGACAGCTAGGTACTCGAGAAACTCCCAACGACCAAACTCCGGGGGGATGACGCCGGTGAAGAAGTTTCCCCCAAGGTGGAGGTGGCGGAGGTTGGGGAGCTCGGAGACCTCCGTCGGGAGGGGGCCGGTGAGGTTGTTGTTGTAGAGGTCGAGGACGACGAGGTTCTCGAGGCGGGAAAGGGAGGACGGGAAGGTGCCATTGAAGACGTTGTTGGAGAGATTGAGGTGGCGGAGGTTCGCGAGGCGAGAGAGCTCGGAAGGGACGGGGCCGTAGAGTGAATTGGCGGCGGCGGAGAGGTTGAGCAGGTGGCGGAGGCGTCCGACGGCGGGGGAAAGGACGCCGGAGAGGTTGAGTCCGCTGAAGTCGAGCGATTCGACGAATCCCTGGTGAGGGTCGCAGGCAACGCCGGGCCAGGAGCAGTGACCGTCGACGGAGGAGGAGTTCCAGGCGTCGAGCACGGCGGAGGGATCGAGCACGGCCGCCTTAATTTCGAGCAAGGCGTCAGCCTCCGTTGCCTCCTGCGCCGCCGAGGCCAGTGAAGCGACGGAGAGGAGGAGGAAGAGGAGGCTTTGGCGGCGGCGGGGGCGGGGGCGGGGCGGCGCAAGCGCCATTGCTTTGGTTCGAGCGACGCGGAGGAGGACTGAGGAGCGTCGGGGTTGCCATTGCCTTGCTTTTATGATCGCCAAATTACTCCCTTTTTATTTTTGGGAAAAGAAATTTTTACTCAATTTATTATTATTTTTATTATTTCAAATTTTATTTTGGGGTCATCCGATTTTTCGAGAAGGCACCTCAGGAGATTGTTCTCATCCCTATTTCAGTATTCATCCCTAATTTAGATTTTTTTTTAAAAAAAAGTAATCTTAGTTATAATTTGATTTATTCTACTCGACCTCAATTTTAAAATTTATTCTATTTGATTCAGGGAGTATTTGGGAGAACTTTTGTTTCTTGAAAAGTGATTCTTAGATTATCTTGAAGTCAGTGAGAAGCTAAAACATGGAGTGTTTGTAAATAGAAGCTCAAAGCTGATACAAGGTAAAGTTTGAGTGTTTGGTGAATAATTGCTTCCAAGCTTAATTTTTAGTTAAATGATAGCAATATCCTTAAACTATATAAATTATTATTTTTTAATTATCTAAATATAATTTTGATACACCAACAATAATATTTTATATATTTATTATTATATTTTGAATATTATATCAAAATTAATTTTTTTAATAATATATATGTTTAAAAAATATATAATTAATAAAAATATAAATATAAAAAAATAACAAATTTATATAAATTTATAAAAAAAATTATGAATATATAAATTATATGAAAATATAAAAATTTTATTTAAAATTATAGTGACAATTATGTAAAATGATAAATTATTAAGGCTATAAATGTCTACTTTTAATTCTAGACCATAAGCAAAAAAGCAGAAGAAAAAAAAATATCAAATTCTTACTTCCAACTTTTGGCTAAAAGTTATAGAAGTTAAAACAAAATCTAGTATTCACAAACACTCAAAATTACTTCTATATAGCCAGAATCTAAAAAGTAGATAGCAGAAGCTCTCCTAAACACTCCCTTAATCGATTTATTTTTAACTGAATACACAATCCTATCAACATTCATTTTTGCTGGCAGCACTGTTCACGATTTCCCGTGCCACATGAGCCAGGTCGATATGAATCGGACCACACTCATAATTCGAAACTCACTGTTCGATCAACCTCACCGAAGAACCACCGCGGTCCCGACTCGGGCACGAGTAGTTGCATTCAAGCGTAGCAGGTACTAGCAGCCACCATCATGGTCCAGTAGTATGTTTCCATCGAACCTTGACGATCGATGTTCTTTTTCCAAGTGGTAGCTTCATAATTAGAACTCCCCTTTGGCTAACCACTAAAGAACAGTCAGAAGAGCAAGACATGAACCGTGTTTGCTGGGTTGACTGTCAATTATTTGTTGGATAATTTTGGACGTAAAACAAGACCAGCAATAATTGAATCGAATCGAATTGAATGATCTCAAGGCATGTGGCTTTATAGGCATGTAAGACCCTAAATTCTTGCAATAAACAAGTTGATCTTGTCTGTAAACTCAGTTTAATATCTCTGGACCACCATCAACATAATGATCGAATCCAAGAATCTAATCTTGCTGGTCCTCACATTTATTGATTACTAAACCCATGGATGAAGCCATTCGTATGAATCCCATCCCTGGTAAAATGAGCCCATGCTACAGAAACAGTATGAAATTGTGCCTTAATCTTTTCCATGGTCAAACAGCAGGCTTCGATGCAGGAGAAGATGATAATTCCGGCACTGTACTCGACGTCATGCGAGTGTGTGTCTATATATATATATTAACCCTAAACGATGACTGCACAGGGTGATAAGATATTCGGTACGCGCCAGCTCGATCATCATTTGGCAGCGAGCAAAGGAGGAGGTTGAGGAGAATCTGATGAGATCGGCAACAGAACTGCCCGCCCTTCGGCTGAGGTCGCAGAGGCCCCCGTTTCCCTACGATTTGGGTAACTTGTCAGAAGGCAGAGCTGGCTGGGCATGGAACGGGGGCGAAGGATGAATGCTTGATCAAAATCTTCAAGGGCCCTATGTTCCATCCCTTGTAATATGCTTTTGGTAGTTGATGGGGTTAAGTATCCCGTGGCTGACACGTAAACTGAAAAAACTATGTGACAAGATCTACCGAGGCTGGCCGACAATTTTTACGTAGCGCCCGAGACCCCCTCGGGAAGGTGGGTTCGGGAGAACACCACGAGCAAGCATATTCTAGAGACCGACCCAGGAAGACACACGTCCGAGATCACCTCGGGGGTAATCGCCCCGGGCCCTTCCGAGCCAAAAGGCCCTGAGATCACCTCGGGGTAGTAGAGCACGAGGAGCACTCGACCTCAAATAACGGTCCCCTTTTCTTCGGATCTATGAATAATCATCACCTATAATTACGGGATGATCGTGACCCGTAATACACGACCATTAACACCCTCAGTATCGCAACGGTCTAGATTTCATGGCGGCGACGGTCGTTACAAGGGTTACCCAGTAGCCGAAGATCGAGGGGACGTGGCGAAGATCGTGGAGACACGTATGACTGCTGCCTCCGATATAAAAGGTACTCCAATCTCTCCGGTATAAAAGGTACTTCAACCCTTCCGGTAAAGGGGTTACACACTCTTTAACTTAAGCATTTTCTCCTTGCTTTCTTCCATCTCCTATACTAAGGCATTGACTTGAGCGTCGAAGTGGGCTCCGTCGGACAATCTCCGACGTGTTCCCATTAACGCTCATATTAATCTTGCAGGGTGAGAATTCTTCCTCTAGCATCAGCATCCGCGTGGGCTGAACCTTGGTGACCGGCCGTCGACATCGATTCCACCCAGAACAAGTTTAGCGTCGTCTGTGGGAAACCAATAAAGCACCAGAAGGAGCACTAATGGCAGAGCCGGCGGGACAATCCTTCATTCGGACGAGAGAGGAACTAGATTGCTTGGTGGCTAGTGTTAGTAAGAGCCCTAGAGCAAATTATGTGATGATTGACTAGGGACTTGTTGTATCATATTCTATCATTAACAAAGGCATGTTTGGTTATTATACTTACTTTATTTTTGTGTCAAATAACTAAGTATAATAATGTCCTTGTGTAGTAGGTTCTTATCTACATTATATCGATGGTTGAATCGATAGTGAGATAATGTAGAAAACACTGCACTAAATTATTCTTAGTCTAGCATTAATATTCAGGGACAATATAATGCATGGAAACTAGCATGTAGGTCAATTGATGACTTGAGCTCACAAGTCATAGATATGTGATATCAAGTTGACACATGAGTATACATTAGAGAATGTGTACTGAATTGACCCGCCATGTGAAAGTTTCATAGATTGTCATATGAGTGTCATAAACTTTCTCATGTGACTATTAGTATGAATAGTCCTTAGACCTGAAGTCACTATGGTTCCCTACATAAGGAGTTATGCATTTTGATATCGTCAAACGCCACCCGTAACAGGATAAACTATAAAAGCGATCACTGGGTATGTAATGAATTATGCAGAGGGATGTGAGTGATGTAGATGTGATCTATCCCTCCCATATGACGAGAGTGATATCTGTGAGCCCCTTGATCGAGTAGGACTACTAAAACGCATGGTCATGCTCAAATGAGTCAATATGAGATATTGATCTCATTTGTTTGAGTGAGTCTACTCGGGGATCAAGAAACACATAGATTGATTGAGGATGACACGGTTTATGCCTCATTGGTCAATCTAGATATCAAGGATAGAAGGGCAAGGTCATACATTATCATAGTCACGGAGGTTTAGTCGGATCTCGACTTTTCTTGTTACTTGGGTAGCAATGATGCATTGCTAGATGCCACTCATTGCTTATGTGTCTAAAGCGTTTAGGCGCATTGCCAACGTCACGAGAACCTATTGGGTCACACACTAAGGAAATGATGCTTTGGGAAATCGGATCGGAAGCCCAAGTTGGGAACTCGGGAGATCTGATCGGGAGCCCAAGTTGGGAACTCGGGAGATCTGATCGGGAGCCCAAGTTGGGAACTCGGGAGATCTGATCGGGAGTCCGAGTTGGGAACTCGGGAGATCTGATCGGGAGTCCGAGTTGGGAACTCGGGAGATCTGATCCGATCGACAGATCATTAGGATCAATCGACTGATCCACATATGGTATGGCATGGCTATGAAAATGGAAGTTCTATTTGTCGACTAATCAGGATGATTGGTCGACGGATCGTATTATTGCAGCGACAGTCAAGCACATCGAGTAGTGTATATACGGAATGGCGTAGGGTTCTATTGACTGAACAAGAGGTTCAGTTGATTAATAGGTTTCGTTGATTGAATGATTTTTCAGTCGACCGAACCTTGATTATATAAGGAGCTTGAGACTAGTGTTCAGATTATCACTTCCACTCACCCTACATTCACTCACTGCGTCGACGAACTGCTCAAAGACTGCTGCTATAACACTCGGGAGCTCTTCGACACTATGCAATTCAAGCCTACTATTTATGACCAAAAGGAATTTAGATATCTCCACAATGGTGTGATCGATATTATCCACTTTAAGTCTAAGTCATCAAGGTTTTACTCTTGGGCACTATCCAAAAGGTCTCATACCAATGGAGATATATTTTCCTTATAAGTCTATGATCTTATCAATGTATTTTCAATGTGGGACTATGTTTGCAATATTGCAACCCCAATAATCCTCCCTCAAACAAATGACCATAGACTTCCCTTAAGCGAAAAGTCTTTTCGTTTAATGTCCGATCTTCGACCCTTCAGGACTTTCTGCCCCTTAGTCCACCCGATCTACTAGAACTTTATAGTCTATCCGCAATTAGAACTTCTCTGCCTGGTGTATGGTCCTCTTGATCAAGACACAGGAGCTCACACTTCCTTTATTCAAGACTTAACTCACATGATTAGATCTGAATTATGGCTATAACTCGTGCTTCTTCCGACGGTTAGTCCGGTGAAGAGTGATCTAACTTTGATACCAATTATTAAATCGAAGGAATTTAGATATCTCCACAATAGTATGATATTGTCCATTTTAGGGCTAAGTCCTTATGATTTTTCTTTTGGGCTCTCCCCAAAAGGCCTCATACCAATAGATATATCTGTCTTATAAGTTCATAATATTTCTCATATGTTTTTAATGTGGGACTATGTTTACAACCTTGCAGCCCCAACATATTCTACGTATCAGTATCATATATTTTTGTACTTGTACTTGCTTCTTAAAAGGAGATAGTAAATTGTTACTATTCTTCTTACATCTTGTATGATTTACTTCCTTTGAAAGGTTTTCGAAGGAAGAGATTTAGTAAATTGCCCAACGAGAGTGGTCGAGGACTGCGGGCCTTGGAGTAGGAATCGCCGAAGGCTCCGAATAAAGTAAAAGAAAAGTATACTTTATTTTTCGATGCTTTGCTCTACTCTATATTTTATTTTATGCTATCGAAAAAAATATTTTATGAACGATCGAGATTCACCCCCTCTCTCTCTCGGTATTTTATGATTCAACACAAAGGAGGTTGTTGGATCTGTACTAATTAAATAAAATAACAATGTACTGCAGCTTGTATATTTTCTAAGTCATTTATTAAAAAGTATTGAATGTTGGTATACTGCTCTTGAAAAACTAGCTCATGGGCTAGTTCTGACTGCTTGTCGGCTAAGGTCTTAATTCTTCTCACATCCAATCGTAGTCCTCACCAATAGCACCTTAGGTTGGATGCTAATCAATTCAAAAGTCTCGGAGAGGTTAATCAAGTAAACTACATAACTAAGTGAGTATGATGTACAATACCAATCTCGAATGGCTATCAAAGTCCAAGCCTTAGCAGATTTTCTAACTGAAGTTCATGATCCAGAGCCATAAGACATGGAAAATTTACGTGGACGAGTCTTCCACTTGATAGGGCAATGGCATGGGAATTTTATTGATATCTAGCTCCTAAATAGGACATAAGGTAGTTGTCCGTTCGGTTGAACTTTCAGGCTTCCAATAAGGAAGCTGAATATGAAAGCTTGTTGGTAGGACTTCAAGTAGCTAAGCATGTAAGGGAATCTCGAGTTACAATTCACTCAGACTCCCAACTTGTCGCTCAATAGATAGGTTGGAATTTTAAAGTCAATAGCGAGTGACCCAGGATGTATATAGAGGTCTACGAGAAGCTGAAGGCTGATTTTCTAGAGGTTACATTACACAAAATCTCCTAGTCAGATAATCAAAAAGCAGACGAATTAGCAAAGATGACCAGCTCATTGTTCACCTGAGTTTTACAAAAATCAATGGCACATGCCTTGCTAATAGCCTATATTGATTTATAGGTAAACATGGAAGAACAAATTGATTGGAATGTCTCATTGATTTTATATGTTCAGTAGGGAATTCTACTGGACGACATGGAGCAAGCTCGAGACATCAAAAGAAGGGTCAGCCGTTTCACCCTAATAGGAGATTAGTTATACAAGCGGGCATTTTTTCATCGATTGGTCAAGTGTATTAGACCAAAAGGTATTGACTATATTCTGCAAGAAGTTCATCAAGAATGTTGTGGTAGTCGTGTAGGAGGTCGAACGCTCGCCCAAAAAATACTATTGGCAAATTTCTTTTGGCCCACTCTACAAGTTAATGCTGCTTGAATGGTAGCCACCTATATTTCCTGTCAAAAACATTAGAATATCCCCCATCAATTGATCAAGCCCTTAAAACATCCTTGATCTCTTGCCCCTAATTCAACCAATGAAGGATGAATATCGTGGGCACCTTCCCAACAACCCCTACTAAAAAAAGTTCATACTAATAGTTATAAATTACTTTTCAAAATGGGTGGAGGCTAAAGACTTAACCAGCATTATTGAGCATGTTGTCATCAAGTTCTTATGGATCAACATCCTATGTCGATTCGGAGTTCCTTATAAGCTCGTCAGACTCTGTAGATTCTGTAGACCCTCTCATGGGTACTATGGAGGGTCTGATGTCATCAATCCTCCTATACTCTATCTGACATTCCACTAGTTGCCACCTCTTGGTGTGTGCCTCATTAGTAGAGTCGATCAAATGGTCATCGCGCTTCTGCAGCTTAGTTTTTCCGCGCTTGTTCATCTTCTTTTCGTTGAGCTTCAGGGATGCACTTACAGATGCCTTCCACATCGTCCTAGCTGCACAAGGAAGAAAAACATCTCAACAAGCTATAATGTAAGATTATGACTTGTGTTCCTTACTGAAGATGATTGGCAGCTCGGCATCAATTGGACTTAGCCCAAAAATGTAGACGAGACCCTCTTGGAATAGTATTTGGATGTTGAATTTTAGGTCGGCTAAGGTTTCTGCTACTGACACAAAAGCATACTCCTATTAATAATCATCCAACTCCGAAGAAACGGACAGATCTATTTGCTAATCAGTCGAATAAGATACTAGTAAATTTAGTTAAATGTAAATATAATGGGATTTCCATCCCTTGTTGGAAGAAGGTATTTTTCGAAAAAGACAGCCTTGGGTCGAGCTTGGAAGATTAAAATCCCCGCCTCAGATTTCTTAGGGTAATAGAAATAATGAAAAATACGAGAAGTAAGGGGTATGTGATATAATCGAAAAATGATAATTATCTTGTATAGTAATCGGATGGAATTTAGGGATAGCTGTTGAAGAGGAATGTGAAATATTGGGATACCTCAGAGAAAAAAACAATAATGCGAAATCAGAGACCTCCCAAAATCTGATCCTTGAAAAAAGTAACATAACCATGAAGAGGAAGGTGCGGTCGGTATAGATTATTAGAGATGATTATGTGGCGTTCCTCTGGAATGTATAAAGTGAGCCTGAACTGATCTACATCCCCACCGTTGAGGTCGGAGAAAATAGAAGTAAACTACGAAGAGGGAATGGGTTGGGGGATGTCAAGAGTTATGGTCTGGGGAGAGGGGAATGATCACGTAATGAAAAGGCATACTTTCAAGAGGAAAGTCAAAAGAAAAAGAAAAATCGTTCATGTCGCAACTGCTGGGCGCTGAGGAAAAAGAACTAGTGTGAGGGAGTCTTCGCCGACAGTGTTTAGGGTGTGTTTGGTTCAAGTTATCATATATAACCTCGGTTATGTCATTACCAAGTAATCACATAACCAAGGTTATGGGAAATAAAACATAACATGAAGTTGTTTGGTTCACTTTAGGTAATTAAATAAAATCTTGTTTGTTTGAAAGTAATAGTCTATAATTTAATATAATATTTTACCATATTACCCTTTATAATTTGTTTAGATAATTTTATTTGTTTAGACTTAAGGGCGTCGACGTCGATCGCCGGTGTCCACGTAGGCAATCGGTGTCCAACACCGATGGCCGACCGACCACGATCGACGCCGACCGGCCACGATCGGCGCCGACCGGCCACGATCGGCGCCGACCGGCGACGCCGGCGGCGAGCGGCGGTGGTCGCCGGCGAGCGGCGGTGGTCGCCTGCGATCGTCGCCGACGATCGTCGCCACCGCCGGCGATCCTCGCCGGCGGTGGTCGCCGGCCTCTGGCGATCCTCGCCGGCGGTGGTCGCCGGCGATCCTCGGAGGTGGTCGCCGGCGATCCTCGCCGGCGGTGGTCGTCGGCGATCGTCGTCGACGGTGGTCGCCGGCGATCGTGGCCGGCGGTGGTCGACGACGATCGTGGCCGGCGGTGGTCGCCGGCGATCGTCGCCGGCGGTGGTCGACGACGATCGTGGCCGGCGGTGGTCGCCGGCGATCGTCGCCGGCGGTGGTCGCCGGCGATCGTCGTCGGCGGTGGTCGCCGGTGATCGTCGCCGGGGTGGTCGATCGCCGGCGACCACCGCCGGCCACGATCGTCGTCGACCACCGCCGGCCACGATCGCCGGCGACCACCGTCAACGACGATCGCCGACGACCACCGCCGGCGAGGATCGTCGGCGACCACCTCCGAGGATCGTCGGCGAGGATCGCCAGAGGCCGGCGACCACCGCCGGCGAGGATCGCCGGCGACCGCCGCCGGCGAGGATCGCCGGCGGTGGCGACGATCGCCGACGACCACCACCGCTCGCCGGCGACACCGCCGCTCGCCGGCGGCGTCGCCGGTCGGCGCCGATCGTGGCCGGTCGGCGCCGATCGTGGCCGGTCGGCGCCGATCGTGGCCGGTCGGCGCCGATCGTGGCCGGTCGGCGCCGATCGTGGCCGGTCGGCCGATCGTGGTCGGTCGGCCATCGGTGTTGGACACCGATTGCCTACGTGGACACCGACGATCGACGTCGACGCCCTTAAGTCTAAACAAATAAAATTATCTAAACAAATTATAAAGGGTAATATGGTAAAATATTATATTAAGTTATAGACTATTACTTTCAAACAAACATGATTTTATTTAATTACCTAAAGTGAACCAAACAACTTCATGTTATGTTTTATTTCCCATAACCTTGGTTATGTGATTACTTGGTAATGACATAACCGAAGTTATATATGATAACTTGAACCAAACACACCCTAAAAGTTTCAAAACACAACCGTTCAATTTACAGGGTAAAAAAGCGAGCTAATCACTGCAGTCGTCCAATTAAGAAGCCCAATTGACAGAAACTCAGCCATCAGCCATCACCTTGAAAGGATCCATCTTGGCGTGGGTGAACCGCATGGAACCTATATGGATAGGGCACTTATGATGAATGGGATAAGTGAATCATCATTAAGATATGTCATCACATGTATCACCGCTCATTACCTCACATTTATAGAGTCTGACGTGCGTCTTTTTGAGGTACAGGATAACACCAGTGGTTGACTTAATAGAATGACTTCGGCATAGGCGAGTGTGTTGAATGAAAATCTAACGTCTGTCGGGGTCTAGTCAGTTAGCCTCAGCCCTCTTTCGACTAGACTTGAAGGGGAAGCTTGTGATACGGTGAATAATGAAAAGCTCGCATGAGGAGTCCATTGATCAACAAATTGGAATATGTAGTAGTCAAAATATAAAACAAGTCAATCTAAATTGGCCTACCAAGGGAACCCCTCCGTGGATTTCTCCAATTGGGCATTCCAGGGGCCTATATCCCCACTTGGCTACTTTCGGGGTGTTACTCCCCACCACGCTCCTATCAGATTTCTCCGATCAAACAATCCAGAGGCCCAACTAACCACTCAACTATATTCGGGGTGCTACTCCCCACTACACTCCGGTCAGATATCTTAGATCGAATAACCAATGGGCTCGGTGTTGAGGTTGTAATGTTGCAAATATAATCCCATATTGAAAACATGTGAGGAAGATCATAGCTTATAAGGAAAAGATATATCCATTGATATGAGGCCTTTTGGATAGAGTCTAAAAATTAAACCACGAGGGTTTATGCCCAAAGTGGACAATATCATATCATTGTGAAGATATCTAAATTCCTTTTGATTCTAACAATTGATATCAATGTTTGGATTGTCAGAAGGTCTAATGCCCACTGTGCACAAGAGCTATGATCTAATTGAGCAATGTGAGTGAAATATTAATCTCGAAAAAAGAAGTGGGGCTCTCATATTTAGATCAAGAGGACCAGACACCGGCAAGAAGTCCTAGTTACGGTTAGACAAGTAAGTCCTAATAGGTTGGGTGGACCAAGGGGTAGTAAGACCTAGTTGGTCAGTTGGATCGAGGTGAAGGAAGTCCTAGTGGGTCGAGGATCGGACATCAAACGGATAAACTTTCCACTTAAGGGGGTTTGTGATCCTTCATTTGAGGGGGGAGGGGATGGAATTGTTAGGGTTGCAAGGTTACAAACATAGTCCCACATTAAAAACGCATGGGAAAGATCATGGGCTTATAAAGGAAAGATATCTCTACTGGTATGATATATTTTGGATAAAAATAAAATCATGAGAGCTTAGACTTAAAGTGAACAATATCATATCATTGTAAAGATATCTACATTCCTTTTAGTCCTAACACTCAGCTTCCCACTTGATTATTTTCGAGGCGCTGCTCCCCACCACGCTCATGCTCCGATCAGATTTCTTCAATCAGACAGCCCAGGGCCCAACTTCCCACTTGACTGCTTTTGGGGCGCTACTCCCCACCATGCTCCCAAGGGCTTAGCTCCCCGCTCGACTATTTCGATGTGCTGCTCCTCACCATGCTCCCAAGGGCTTAGCTCCCCGCTCAACTACTTTCGGGGTGCTGCTCTCCACCATGCTCCAGTTAGATTTCTCCGATCGGATAGCCCAGGGCTTAGCTCCCCACTCGACTGCTTTCGTGCCACTACTCCCCACCATGCTCCGGTCGATTTTTTCTGATCCGACAGCCTAAGGGTCCAACTCCCCACTCAGAAACTGCCGGGGGATTAGGCTTATTCCTTTTTTTATCCCTCTTTCGACCCACTATCCTATTGGTGGTCCAAACTCCCAAAGCCCAACAAACCTTCTTCCCTATAAGCTAATTTCATCATTAATAGGATGCATGAGTTTGTTAGAGATTCAGTGATGTCTAATCTTTTTACAGATATAGAATATGTCCCCCATAGCTACGATATGACTATCTTATATAGCAATAGTATAATGATATGATGTGATATTTAACATCAATCTGATATCTTATTAATATGGGGATTACAGAGGCATTATAAAGGGAGTTCTTCTCTATTAGCATGGATAAGTGAAGAAAGCTAAAAAAACAATGCTTTATTTAATATTTTTCATCTTCTATCTACTCAGCAGACTTGATTGTGGGAGTAGCTACACCAAGGAACCCTTGACTCGTTTACTAACGATTATTTTCTCTTTTCACTCTTGTGGTCTTACAGGATTTCCCTTCGTTTCCAAACCAAAATTGTCTTCTTCTAGTTAATGTCAAATTAAAGACTCCTCATCGATAGTTCATCTCCATCGATTTTGATCAGTGAGTATTTCAGAAATGTCTATCAAACATTTTGAATACTCGTTGTATAAAAATTTTCCTAGTCTCTTAGGACTGTATCGTGTCTAAAACAAATTTTAAATAACTATACACGTTGCAAACCATTTTTAGAATATTTTACATAATAATAACATTAATATATAGCTTAATTTATTTATAATATTTTTTAATATATTAATAATTAATTTAAAAAATTATATAATTAAAATAAAAAGAGGATAATATTCATCTCAAATAGTTCAGTATCATAGTATCGTCTGTCTCTAGTTAAATATAGGTAAATAAATAAAAAAAACATTTTACCATAATACGATGATAATTTATAGAAGAAAGTTAGACATTATAGTTATTAATTATATAACTTATGGAATTTTAAAAATTATTAGAACAACGATGATAACACTCACATATGGTTGAGCATCGCCTCCACGAGCTTAACTGAAGTGATTAATGCGTAGAAACTTATCATTTGACAACGTGAGTTCAAACCTCAGGAGAATCAGAATATAATTTCTTAATCCTTGTGTATCTCTTTCCACTATACTGATTTATCTTCTTTACGTTGATTTAGGACATGCTGATGGGGAGACGAATAAATCGCCTATGTCATGTATGGTTGAGCTTGCCGAATCTCCGATTAAATATAAATAAATAAATTATGGATCCTTTGTATAAAAGGTTCAAACAGACATTTTGCATCTGCACCCGCGGAACTTTAAAAAATTATTGATTTATCATAATGCTGAAAATTAATACATTATTTACTAAAATTAGAAGCATCAAATCTTGAAGGTATTTCGCATAAAATTATCAAGTGGCTATCGCGGTCGGCTCTGCTCCTCTAATTGGAGAAAGCACGCGCGGCCCGCCCAGCCGCACCGACGCTTCTTCCGCTTCCCGAAGGCTAAAGCCCTAGCGAGGCCAAGGATCGCCTGCCATGTCGACGTTGGAGCGGCGGGAACTCGGAAACACCGGCCTTAAGCTCAGTTGTGTCGGATTTGGCGCCTCCCCTCTCGGCAAAGTTTTCGGCGACGTTTCCTATGAAGACGCCCTAGCCGCCGTCCGCCTCGCCTTCCAGAGTGGCATCAACTTCTTTGATACCTCCCCGTTAGCCGCGCCATCTCCCTCTTTGAAAAAAGGCGCCGCTTTTTTCTCTTATTCGTGGCTGATCTCTCCCTTTTTGCTAGGTTTTATGGGGGTACCTTGTCGGAGATGGTGCTAGGTAACTGCCTCAGCGAGTTGAAGGTGCCACGCGAGGAGTTCATTGTCTCCACCAAATGTGGACGCTACAGGGACGGATTTGACTTCAGCGCGCAGAGGGTGACCAGGAGCATCGATGAGAGCCTTGCCAGATTGAAGTTGGATTACGTCGATATCCTCCACTGTCATGACATCGAGTTCGGGTCCCTTGATCAGGTTCTGTACTAACCACTGGTTTCTTCTTCGTTGTCACTCAACCCTAATGGGCTTTTTTTTTGGTCCTTGTTGATCGTTGACATCCATGTCTAAGAAAACGGCCGAACTTTATGTATTATTTCATTCTGAACTAAAACTATGTCTGAATTTTCTGTCCCCAATGCTTGTTTTCGCTTTGTTTGATGTTGGAATCTTGTTTGATATGATTAAATTTGCAGATTGTCAATGAGACAATTCCAGCATTGCAGAAGATAAAAGAGTCAGGAAAGGCCAGATTTATTGGGATAACTGGTCTTCCTTTAGGGATATTCACATATGTTCTTGATCGTGTTCCGCGGGGTTCAGTTGATGTTGTTCTTTCATATTGTCATTACGGTATTAACGATTCAACCTTGGTAGATTTGCTACCATATCTCAAAAGCAAGGGTGTTGGGGTAATCAGTGCCTCACCTCTAGCAATGGGCCTTCTTACAGACAACGGTCCACCAGAGTGGCATCCTGCACCATCAGAGCTCAAGGCAATTGTTCTCTCATCATTTTTTTAATAGTGACTTTATATGCTGTAAATGGTGTTAACATTTATATATCTGGGATGATATACATACAGAATACCTGTTAATAGTAAGTTAAACTCAATCATAATCCCTTTAACAAACTTACATTGATACTAGGGAGGCACTTGGCACCAGATGAATGAAAATACAACTTGTTTGGCCATGTGAGTTGCATTTCCTGAGGCCTATAATTGTTCTTGGAAATTATAGTAATTCGACTGTCTGAACTCTTACCCTCTGACCATAATTCAGACTTTAAGATTTATACCAAAACCTGGTAGCCCACCCCTTTTGGCGATGCACACTTCCCGGTCTGCTGACTGGTTCATCCAGCGCCCTTACTACAAGCTCAATCCCAGTTTCAAAGGCACATCTCTCAGTTTAGGTCCAATTTGGCCGGCTCACTTCGGCCACACTCAACTCTAGAAGCTTTAGTTTAGTCTAATAAGACGGTTATGTTTAACTGGCATTTTCGCTGTCTTTTGCTTTCACACAAGTTGAAGATCTATGTATAAGAAAAGTAGGCACCCTTTGTGTTTAAATTTTTGACATTTGAGATTTTAAATTGCTTGCATCTAAATTTGAAGATATGCATAAGAATCATTTGTGGTTATGCTAATAGTTTTATCTCTCTTAATCTAATATAGAAGAATATAACTTAGTGTCGGACTTTATTCTTGTTACATATGGTTTGAGTTCCCTTTTTGCTAATATCCAGAAATTTTTAAAAAATAATTTCACATGTATTTTTCTAGTCTGCCTGCAAAGCTGCAGCAGTTCACTGTAAGGAGAGAGGGAAAAACATCTCAAAGATAGCTCTACAATACAGTTTGATGAATAAAGAAATTGCTACTGTGCTGGTTGGTATGAATTCTTCCAAGCAGGTACTAAACTCAACTCGAACCGTCAAATTTGCGTTTTCACCTTCCTCATGCTTGCACTTCATGCTTCCATTTTCTTGATTAACCAATCTTAAACAGTTGGGGACTTATGTTCTTAAGATATAATTTAAATTAGTACAGGAATGCATTGTCTGTTAATCGCAATATCTTCTATAAGTTTTCATTACTTCCAAAGATCAACATTCGTGGTAAAGCATTTCAATTGTTTTGCAGGTCGAGGAAAATCTCGCTGCTGCAGTAGAATTGTCAAGCTTGGGAATCGACGAGGATCTTTTGCATGCAGTGGAAGCTGTTCTACAGCCGGTTAAAAACCTGACATGGCCAAGTGGGATTCAACAAAAGCCAAATTCTTCGTGAAACCTTGAAAAGCTTATGTCACCCATCTCTGCTGCTGCTGCTGCTGCTGCTGCTGGATCTGCAGAGTGCAGCAGCGATTCTAATATATTTTTAGAGTCAAAACACAATAAAAATTAAAATAAAATCTTATCAGATAATCTGTGAAATTGTGTTTGCCCAGCCTAATGGACCGCTACGGCGGTGTTCGCAAGAGTTGTTAATAAACTTGTGATTTGGATGGTAATCGCTTGGCACTACTAATCCATTTTGATTGGCACTACTGTCAGATAAATTAAGACTGACCTGCTCTATGAATAATTAAAATAAAAATAAGGCAAAAACCGAAAGGTGTTTTTTTTTTTACCAAATCATCAGGCACGTCTCATTTTACTTTGTAATTAAAAGAGAGTTCGTCACTGTTCAATCATGTTCTTTGTCAGTGTTCAATCGTGTACATTTTATCCTTTATGCTTCAGTACTGTTTAATTGTAACAGTTGCTATTATGTCAGTTATATTATTTTGCTGTTGTAATTGGATCTGTTCATTTACTATTCGTATGATAATAATTTTGAAATCGAAACTATTATATTATATATAAGTTGTAATTTCATAATCTAACAATACATTCAATCGGTTTGGAGACGATTGAAGGATTTTAATAGAATGATTATTATAAAAAAAAATATCCTGAGATTTATTTAATATCAAAGGGGTATCAAAATATATCTTATTCTTTTTTTATTTCTCCGGCCAACCACTCTTTTTCGCATTATATATCTGACCCATATATCTGACCCATCTGAACTATATTTTTATAATTTTGATTTTAAAATAATGAATTATGATTTAAATGTAAATATTCTCTTTTTCTCTTTTCTCTCTCGCAGACAACATATTTCTTCTTGTCAAAAAATGATAGTTGTGTTATAGTCCCGATCTCATCCCCCAACCCCCTAACTAAAATCCTAGGCAAGTCTGTTCGTATCAGACTATAGTTATGAATTTTAAATGCGTATTATAATAAGATAAAATAGGAATAAAGAGGATCTGAACTACATTTTTATAATTTTAATTTTAAAATAATGGATTATGGTTTGAATGTAAATATTCTCCTTTTCTCTTTTCTTTCTCAGTGCAGACAACTTATTTCTCCTTGTCAAAAAGTGATAGTTGTGTTATAGTCCCGATCTCATCCCCCAACCCCCTAACTAAAATCCTAGGCGAGTCTGTTTCTGTCAGACTATAGTTATGAATTTTAAATGTGTATTATAATAAGATAAAATATGAATAAAGAGGGTCTGATATGATCGTCATATCAGGCTCAAAGAAGGCCTGATATGATCATATCAAGTCCTCTTTGGGTCTGAAATTATTTCATTTTAGACCCATACTAGGCTTGAAATTATTCCATTTCAGGCTCACGTTGGGCTTGATATGAGATAATATCAGACATATCTTCTTGGCTATTGATCCATATCTAGAAAGTTATCATCCCTTAGACCAATGGATTTTCTTCAGTGTAAATTGTCTCCAACAAGAAGCTAGGTAAGTAAATGACGATTAGTGTCAATTGAAAAATATTTTATAAAAAATATGAAAATTTAAATTGCTGATGTTATTTACAGAGTGGAATGTGACTTCTTTGTAATGCAATACATTTGATATGTCTCATATGATGAGAAGATAAACTTCAAACAAGGAGACGTGACAAAAATGAGATTTAATGTAACACTGTCATTTCTGAGGGACATATTCTATAAAACATCGAATTAAGTATTCATAGTATTGTAAAAAATATCCAATAGTGTTGTAAGAAAAATAATTGTGATTATTGTTATCATATCTATATAAATTATATGTTAAGAAAAATAATTGTGTTGTTTACTGGAAATTTAATTGTTGTATTGTTCTATGTCAACTGACATGGTATGAGAAATTTATTGCTAGTCGTTAAAATTAAGTTTTGACACTATAAATATTTTCCCGTAGCTCAACCTTATATAATGTTATCGAGTATTGAGAAATCCAAATATCCTAGGTCCATGATCAGTGAGTTCGATGAAACCCCACTGATGGATCTAGAAAAGTCTGATTGCAATAATTTTAAATATTATGAGTTTATGATGTTGTGATATCCATTGTGTATTTAAGGGCTTTTCAGATATTATCCAATAGTATGATATATTTAAACTTGTTTAAAGTTGAAATGAATGTAAGCAGAATATGATGATATTTGAGTACGTTATATTTTTTTAAAAAAGATTAAGAAATAATTAAAAGATTATCGTATAAATAATTAATAAATGATGATTATATATTTTAAAATATTTTATTAAAATGGAAAAAATATCAGGTCACATTGAGCTTGAAATCCCAGTATATCAAGCCCTCGTTGGGTCTGATATTCTTTGATTTAATGCGTAACATGGGCCTAAAATCCAAGAATATCAAGCCATCTGACATCCAAAATTAATATTCACTGATTTCAGATCTAACGTGGACCTAAAATCCAAGAATATCAGACTCTCTGACATCCAAAATCAAAATATTTTTTTAAAAATAATTTAAATAAATATATATAATATAAAAAAATAAATATAAAGTTAAAGGAAATATATAAAGAGATAAAGAAAATAAAGATATAAATATAAAATATAGAAATATACAAAAATAAAAAATAATTAAAGTAAAATATAAGAAAATAGAGATATAAATAAAGATATAATAAGAATAAAGAATAAAATAAAATAAATAATATATGAAAAAATAAATAAATAATATGAATAAATAATAAAATAAACAATAAAAAAACTAAAATAATAAATATAAAGATAGCTAAAATAAAGAAATATATAAAGAGACGAAGAAAATAAAAATAAAAATATAAATCTTTCTTTTAAAAGAATATTTTCATAACTATAAATCATCAATGGATTTTGCAGAATAATTATCGCATCATAAATTTTTATCTTTTTCCCTCCCAAATATTCTTTTACTGATATGATTGTTTTTTAATGATCTTGAAAATCAGAAATAAAGTATAAGATTGGCTCAGACACAAGATACGGGCCGGATCCTCTGGTCCCAAAATCCCTGGTCCATCCCTGGTCCACACTCAAATTGCGGTCGGATCGTGATTGTGATCCGGCCGCAATTTGCTTCAATCCCCTCTAGGGTTCACCGTGCCCCTCAGGTTATAGTTTAGGTTCGGGCGGGTGGCCGGAGGCCACCCGACGGCCTAAACCCTAAATCCGGATTTAGGGTTTAGGGTTTTAGATTTAGGGTTTAGGCCGTCGGGATGCCTCCGGCCACCCGCCCGAATCCAAACTATAACCTGAGGGGCACGGTGAACCCTAGAGGGGATTGAAGCAAATTGCGGCCGGATCGCAATCACGATCCGACCGCAATTTGAGTGTGGACCAGGGATGGACCAGGGATTTTGGGACCAGAGGATCCGGCCCCCACAAGATAAGCTATTTGAAGTCCCTTTTAGGCTGCGTTTGGTAGGGTGTAATCCACCCTGTAATGTAATCGAGATTACATTACAAGTTGGATTCCTTTGTTTGGAATCACTTTAAGATTGTAATGTAATGTAATCTCGATTACAAAAGAGGTTGATGATTTGTAATCTGGATTACAAACCAAAACCTCCGTAATCTGGATTACATTACAGCTTATAAAGTCGTCGGTCGGGCGGCGATAGCCGTCGGTCGGGAGGTGACAGTCGTTGGTCGCCGCCGGCCGGCCGCCGGCCGGCCTCCGGCGACCACCGCCGGCCGGCCTCCGGCGACCACCGCCGGCCGGCCGGCCGCCGTCCGGCCGCCGGCGACCACCGCCGGCTACCACCGCCGCCGGCGACCACCGCCGCCGGCGACCACCGCCGCCGGCGACCACCTCCGCCGGCCGCCACCGCCGGCGACCACAGCCGCCGGGGCCGGCGGCGGTCGCCTGCGGCGATCACCGACGGCGGCAGTCGCCGACGACCGCCGTCGCCGTTGGCCGGCGGCGGCGATCGCCGCCACCGCCGGCCGGCGGCGGCGACCACCGCCACCGCCGGCCGGTCAATGGTCACCGGCCGTCCGGCGACGGTCGTCGATCGTTAATCTTGATTACATTACAGGATGGATTGTACCTCACCAAACAAAAGAATCCAACTTGTAATGGTTATCAAAGATTACATACAACTCATTACCAAACATAACAATGTAATCAAGATTACATTACATATATTACAAACTTGATTACATTACAGACCGAAAACATAACCTTAAAGTAATGTATATCCTAGAATGGTTTGCAGGTTATGTTACAAAATTTATTTTTCTCTAAAATCGATCTGAAATGAAATAATTTCAAGCCCAAAGAGGACATGATATGATCTCATATCAAGCTCTCTTTGGGCCTAATATGAGATTAGTCCCTCTTTATCTCTTATTTTATCTTATCATAGTTCATGTTTAAAATTCATCATTATAACCTGACACGAATAAACTTGCCTAAGAGTTTGGTTGGAGAGTTGGGGGATGAGCTTGCAATTATAACGCAACTATCACTTTTTAACAAGGAGAAGTGAGTTGTCTGCGTTGAGAGAGAAAAGTGAAAATGAGAATACCGATATTCGAATCACAATCTATTTTTTTTAAATCAAAATTATGAATAAGTAGTTCAGATATCTACGAAAGGGGTTGGCGGCGTGAGAAATATAAGAGCAATAAGATATATTTTAGTGTATCCTTTGGTATAAAATAAATCTCAAGATGTTTTTGATAATTATGTATTTTGTAAGTCCTTGGGTAAAAAAGGCCGCTAATACAATCTAGAGGTCGGATCCTTTGTGACACAGAGGATCTTTATCCTTCTATCCCACTCGTCGATGATACCCGATGAGTCGTTCGATCATCAATCGAATACTATCGGCGGCCTCCGGCCGTTGTCCCGAACAAAACTATACCATAAGGGGTATGGTGAACCCGTCATCTATCGTCGTAATTGCGATCTCATTGTATTCACCGTTAAATCCGACGATATTATAATACAGCGATTCCGACTGAATCACCGTTATCCCAGGATATCGTTTGATTTGAAATGACGATAAAAAATCATCAATATTTTTTTGATCGTCGATCGGACGACCCATCGATCATAGCCGACGATTATAGAATAGACGGAACAGGGATCCATATGCTTAGATTTTGCTTCCGTATCGCCAACTAAGCCTCCTCCACCAGTTGATAAGCGGGGCACGTCTCCCCACGCACCGAATCATCAATCTCTCCCTCACTCCACCGTGGCGTATCCTCCGTAGGCTCAATCCCACCCTCCACAGGCTGACTTAGTTGGTAAGACGTCTGATTGGTTCGAGAGTCGCCAGCCATATACAAAGTAAAAAATCTGATCTATTGGCTTAAATTCTCTCGACCTCAAACGTCTTAATCTACTAATAAAACTATGATTTATCCCGATCTGGCAAGAGACCGCTAAAGTGACGGTTCACCTTCATGCACCGTAGGCTTTTGGTCCAGAGCACCAATCGACGCCGCCCTCTGTTTTCTCCGATCCTGCGTGCTACGCTACTGCTTTGTGACGTTTTTTGTCGCTCGCTGGACCATTTCGTCGTATTTTACCGTTCGTCATTTCGTCGAACACATAAAGCTGCGCCGCTTGTTTACGCTCCAGTCTCAGTTATTCCGCGACGGGAAGGAGAGGAAGGCCATGGAATCGGACGAGGGCGGCTGCCCGCCGGAGGTGCAACTCCCGGAGCGGCGGCCGACGACGTCGCCGTGCAGGAAGAAGAAGGAGCCGGACGCCGGGTTCCTGGATGACGTGAAGGACCACTTGGACCAGTTCGTGAGCACATCCATGGACCAGCACTGGATCTGCCTCAAGAAGACCATTCGAGGAATGAGCGACTACGTTAAGCTTAGGAAGCAGAGAAAGGTATGGCCTATCTTTTGCTTGATACGTATCTTCGTTGGCTTCATGGTGTTGGTGAATCCATCTCAGGCTGCTGCTGCTGCTTCTGATGCTTCTTCTTCCTCCTCCTCATCGAACCTTGCGACTGAGAGCTATTCTGGTTCTAAAACTGCAGAGATGGCATCACGACAAGATTAAATTCTGTCTGAAGGATAGTTTGAAGTTGTTATTTTGGTTGGAAGAACTAGTTCTAGCAATGGAGTTGCTGATTTCTTTCTTGCGATCTGTATGTCTGAAGTAGATAGAAACATGCTCTATGGTCGGATTTCAATCAATATTATGAATGAAATTCTCAAATACTGCACTGGTTTGTGTGCATTAAGCTTGGACTAATTGGCTATCAGGAAAGGAAAGGAATCTGAATGGACTTTCTTGCTTTATGAGAAAACATTGAAGGGAAGTGCACTTTGTGGATTGAGACTGAGAGAATTTCGTCCCGGCCAATTTTTTTTTTTCAAAAGTGAAAAAAGTACTCTTTATTCCTCAAATTATCAAGATGACATTCCACTTTAATTTTTTTTTTTAATCAAAAACACATCTCGTTCTTATGCATAATTATCCAATTATCCTCCCATATATTATTTATTTCTAACACATGCAAATAATAGTTACGAAATTATGATTGGTATACTACAGTTTCATAACTACTATAATAAAGGGAAACAAATTTTAAATTAAAATTGTTCAAAATTTCTGAAAATAATTTAATAGGCATTTTTTGAGTTTGAAATAGGATCATTACATGTAGGAATTAACATTCACATAGTATTTGTTATGAAATCGTAACTACGTACTACAACTATATAGTAGTTCAGTTGTAGTAATTACGAAATTCTAGTTGCTACATAGTTATAGCAGTTACGATTTAATAGCTGTTATATAATTGTAGCAATTATAATTTTATAACTGTTATAATGTGAATATTAAATTTTAAATTTTAAAATATTATAACTTTGGATCTAAATTGAATCACGAGTAGCATAATACATTAAATCGAAGCTCGTTTATAGTTCTGCGGCGGGTTTAACGACTCCATTTTAAGCTCAAAAAATGTTATTCAAAATTTTTTTTTACTCCAAATAATTTGTATTAACTTTTTTTTTCATATTGTACAATTATAACCTACAACTATTATAGTTGTTACAAAGCCGAATCAAAATTTAGATGGGAGAAACATGTCTATATCAGAAATGAGCAGTGTTAAAAAAATATTTATATCATTTTATAAGAAAAAGATATTTTATCATTTTATAAGAATGTTCAAAGTAAAATTTTGACGCAATTTGTCTTTGTTTTTTTCTTCTTTTTTTTTCCAAGCCGTTGATTATTCCGTAGTGACCTTTTGACTTTTTGCAAAAAGAGGAAGATTCATCTTGTTCCCTAATGTAGATATACATCAGTATTTAAAAAATATCTAAACAATTTCTGACAATTTAAAAACTCCTGATATATTTACTACAACTATTAAAAACGTTATTTGACAAAATGAAGAGTGGTGTTTTTACCTAAAAATTCCACCAAGGATGGTGACGGTATTTTTAGATTCATTTGTAAATAAAGATAATAATTAATTAAGAGTATTTAAGGTAGAGCATTTAGAATAATTATTTTTTATTTTACTTTTTAAAAATTATTTTTGAGGGGGAAAAAGTAAAAGGCAACCGCAACTAAAAGGCGAGAAAATTCATTAAAATATTCCTAAAGTTTCAATCGAGTCCAAATTATATCCTTAAAATTTGTTCGGATTCATTTACGCCCCTCTTGTTTTATAAAGTCTCCAAAATATATCCCTACCGTCAACTCTTCGTTATCTATAATAGAATTTCTGTCACGTGAGGCGAACGTGAGATAAAATCTGTTCTTGGCAACGGAATGGGCAACCCTAATTAAAAATCTCACCTACTGGCAACTAAACCTCACCCTCACCACCTGCTCTCTTTGCAATCCTAATTCCCAAATCTCTTTACCTGCTTGCATCAGTGGCTTCCCAAATCCTTACTCCCGTTGGCAAAGAAGACAAGGGCGATAATTCCTCTCCGCAGACGGGCGATGACACCATGGACACACGGTATGATCCCGCTTGCAACCCTACTTTCCAAATCCTCTAAATATTACTCCATGCGGTGAAGACGTCAAGGGTGATGATGCATCGCCGCACTCGGACGACGATTAATGGAAGTGAATCAGATAGTGATGGAGAAATTCAACAAGATAGTGGATCAGATGATATTGAAAGTGAATCAGATGGTGATGAAAGTCGATTAGATGATGTTGACAATGATGAGGATGATGAAGATTATTTTGACAGTGTGTATGAGTTTGAAGAAGATAATAAGATTTTTTATACTCATTAAACAAAAGCTTCCAAATATATGCCAAAGCACGTAGAGATCATTCATAACATAAGTAGCAAAAGCTTGGAATTTAAACTCAGAAAGTAATTCATAATAGGAGTGCATATGTTCACCTCGATACATTAATCAACTTTCATTCACCATAAAGAAAAATACTTAGCATCATCTCTAACACGGAGAGATTTACATAATAAAAAACACTACTTAGCATCGTCTCTAAGACGAAGTGATTTCAATTGTTGTTCTATGTCCTCAAATATCCCTGTAACCTTTAAACAATTGTTACGATGCTCATTTGCCAACTCTAACTGTGTATCATTAAGTTTAGCTAGCATCTCAGATTGGTCGGCTTTACTAGAACTCGAAGTAGCAGTTAAGCTTGATCCAGAAGTTGAGCTCGGAAGGATCTTTTTGGCACGAGTAAAGGTAGTAGCTTGTTTCTCTTTGTTCACAATGAATGTCGCTACTGCTTTCTCATTAGTTTTATAGGACTTGTGTACAGCTCCGCTAAATTTGTTAACTTGCATACAGTGGCGTAGCCAGGATTTTCGATCAGCAGGGGCAATTTTTAATAATCTTAAATATTAATAATTAATGTAGATTGATTTTTAATTCTTCAAAAGTCTAAATTGTAAATTTAAGAGGCCGAAATAGAACTTAAACTAGAAATTTCGACCATAGCTCTTAGTTCTAGTTGAAACAATGATTCGTCGATCTCCAAAGTTTTTTTTACTCGAAAATCAAAAAATCGATCGAACCCGTTTAAACATTATATTTGCTTCGGTCATAACTTGACCAAATCAACTCCAAATCAATCTTAGTCTGAACCAATATAATCCTTATCTTTGTACCTGAATTTAGTTCAAACCTAATTCAATTTTAATTTAGCATCATTGTCTTACAATTTAGCTCATTTGTTTATTATTATTATTATTATTATATATTTATTTTAATATTTTAATATTTAAAAATTTAAATCGTGAT
The DNA here is from genome assembly GCA_024364735.1 of Boesenbergia rotunda. Lineage (NCBI taxonomy): Eukaryota > Viridiplantae > Streptophyta > Magnoliopsida > Zingiberales > Zingiberaceae > Boesenbergia > Boesenbergia rotunda. Next base: position 173,999 of record JAGFNQ010004030.1, on the reverse strand, counting down.
ATTTTCTTATAAAAGTGATACCAATAGATAGCTTAGTCATGAGATTTCTAAATGTGTGATCAATTTCAATTTTCTATAATAAATGATGTTAAATTGACTAATTAAAATACTAATATATATATATATATATATATATATATATATATATATATATATATATATATATATATATATATATATATATATATATATATTATTTTAATAAAATTTGAGAGGGGGCGATCGCACCCCCTCTCATAAAGGTGGCTACGCCCCTGCTTGCATATGTGTTTCCTCCCAAGTGCTATAAACACCAGGGTTCCGTCCAATAAATACAACATATGTCTTGCCCTATAGTTGCAACAAAATTTTCGAAACTTACTTCCAAAATATAATAAATAATTAAAAAAACAAATTGAAATAAAATGGCTCACCATTTCCAATCTGATTTACTCCTCTTCCTTTTTCTCCTGCTCGATTTTGATGATGATGATTTGTTTTCTAATCAACTTGTTAGCTTGTCAGATTTGTTTTCTTCTCCTGTTCATGGTTTAATTTAAAGATGAAGATATATAATAGAAAATCAGGGAATCCGAAAATAAGCAATGCAAACTACTTAGCTTTTATTGTGAGTTCAAGGATAACACGAAAACAAGCGAAGGATAAGGAGTAAGGACACACTACAAAACCCCATGCCATTGTTGTAGCACAGCTGGCGGTGTTCATGGTGTTGTATATATAGGTTCATATATACCGTGTGTTCATAGTGTCGTCGCCCGTGTGCGGCGAGGCATCATCACCCTTGACGTCTTCACCGCATGGAGTAAGATTTAGAGGATTTGGAAAGTAGAGTTGCAAGCGAGATCATACCATGTGTTCATGGTGTCGTCGCCCATGTGAGGAGAGGAATTATCGCCCTTGTCTTCTTCGCCGACAGGAGTAAGGATTTGGGAAGCAACTGATGCAAGCAGGTGAAGAGATTTGGGAATTAGCGTTGCAAAGAGAGCAGGCGGTGAGGGTGAGGTTTAGTTGCCAATAGGTGAGTTTTTTAATTAGGGTTGCACATTCCGTTGCCAAGCACAAATTTTATCTCACGTTCGTCTCACGTGATAGAAATTTTGTTACAGATTTTATCACACATTCGTCTCACGTGATAAAAATTTTATTATAGATAACGAAGAGTCAACGGTAGAGATATATTTGGGATACGTTATAAAATAAGAGGGACGTAAATGAGTCCGGACAAATTTTAGGGATACAATTTGAACTCGATTGAAATTTTAGGGATACTTTAATGAATTTTCTCCTAAAAGGCCGTTTGGGTCATTTCACTCGGGAGCGGGTCCATAATTAGCGATGCGGTTCAACGTTTGTCGGCGCCGCTCCTGGTTTGTTCCACGCCGGTTCAACCCATCTCTTGGCCTTCGATGGCTCCCTCCAGCTCTCGATCCCCTTCCTTCTCTCAGAGTTTCTTTCTCTGGTTCTTCAAGAAATGGCACACTACTTGCTTCAAGAAATGGCAAAGAACAGAAGAGACCGAAGAAGCCGAAAATGTTTTGCCTCTCCGGACAATTGTAACCCAATATAAAGCGTTTTGATTTGTGGACGGCAGTACACATCGCTCAAAACTATTGGCATAGCAGAAAGTGCTATAGTTTTTCTGAAGATTTTTATTTCAATAGCAGAACAAAGACAGGTTTTCCGATCAAACATGAATGAACTACTAGAGTTAACGATATCAAAAGATTCAAACTAGGGATCATCCAACACCAAATACCCACAGAAATAAACTAGATCGATAACAAGAAACCTACGGAGCCCAATCCATCGAAGCCACGGCGGCATCGAATCAAGTTCAATTCCCCCAGTAGCCATCGGAAGCGTTGCCCTTCGGGTAGCGGGACTCACCGTCGCCGTAGCCACGGTCACGCCCGTACCCACCGCCTCCATAACCTCCCCGGCTGTAACCGCCACCCCCTTCACGACGGCCACCGTATCCATTCCCCCCGCCACCGAATCCACCGCCGCCGCTACGGAAACCTCCGCCTCCGCCTCCGCCTCCGCCGCTCCGACGGCTCTGAGCTTCGTTGACAGTGATGTTCCTACCGTCGAGGTTGTGCCCGTTCATCCCCTCTATGGCATCCCGCATCGCCTTCTCATCGCGGAAAGTGACGAATCCAAAGCCCCTCGACCTCCCCGTCTCCCGGTCATTGATGATCTGAACAAAAAAAGGAAAAGCAATCAGATCCACGAGATAGGAAGAAATAAATCAAACAAACCCATGGGAGGCCAGATCTGAGGTGGGTATAGAGTAGATCGGGACCTTGGATTCCACAATCTCGCCGTACGCGCTGAATGCCTGCTCGAGGGAGGAGTCGTCTGTGACCCAGGCGAGGCCGCCGACAAAGCAGCGATATTCACCATCAGAAGCCGCCATGGAGCGAGAAGAGAGCGGTTCAGAACCCTAAAACGGCGAGATGAGAACTGGGGGAGGAGACCCGCCCACCCCGAAAAAATACAAAAACCCTAGCCGCCCCGATAGTTCGTTTATATAGTCCGTCAGCGATCCCCTCACCGCCAACCTCGGAATACTTCAGCCGTGTAAACGGCGATACGGTCACCGCCATGGCTTTACCGCAGAAGTGTGCATATGATTATAGAGCAAATATTAAAATCTAACTAAATTAATAATTTTTATTTATTATGTATTATAGAGTAAAAATTAAATTTTAAATAAATAAATTATTTTTATTTATTAATGGTAAAAGATTTCTATTCTGGTCAACGCGCTTCTGTGCTGACGTTGGTGCACACAAACGCGGAGATTAGTCAATAGGAAGACCAAAGTCAACGTCGACGAAATAGATCGATCTCGTGGTTTGTGGCCGCCAGTTACGCGCCTTCCTCCTTATTCCAATTCAAGCCAAATCCATCCTCTTTTCATTCATTGTTCCTTTAATTTGTTTTCTTCCCTCTGTTTTGGTTTAGCTTTTCCAAATTGTTATTTCGGCGATGGACTCAGAGGAGGTCAACGATGGCTACTACCGGCACCGGCACCGCCGGAACGATTCGCTCCACGGCCGCTCCCGAAGCTCCCGGATACTGCTCAATTCTGCCATCTCCTCCGACGCCGCTCGCCTCTCCATGTACGAGCGCCTCCCTCACTCCATGAGCTCGCCGGACAAGCCGCCGCGCCTCCGGCCGCGTGTCAGCCTCTGGCGCATCCTGGCCAACGCCGTCGCCTGTGGAATGCACCGCCAGGTGACGCGGCCGCACGCCGACGACGACGTGGCCAAGCAGGCCGGGGCGATCACGCTGTGGACGCCAGAGAAGCGCGACAACGGAGGCATCGGCGGTACAAGAAAGGAGAAGAAGGAGGAGGAGGAGGAGAGGAGACGGTCGTCGTGGCTGCCGGACCCTAACCGCCGGTGGCCCGTTCAGGGCTTTTAGATAATTATCGATCTGCTTTTAATTAATTGTTGTCGCTGCTTATTTTAGAGTTTGAAAATACTTCAGTGGTGGAAAGATGAGTAAACTTCTTAAAGTGATTGTCGGATTGATGAACTTCAGATCCTTTGTAAGTCAAACATGAGTAAGCCAAGAATAATAACATTCTCGGTCTATAAAATACCATTTTAAAAAAAATATATGAATGACAAATTGAAGCGTCCCATGTTTGCATCTCATTTGAAAGAAAATTTTTATAAAATACGTCGTAGTTGGGGATCGAACCACGAATGTCTAAGTTAACGACTAGTTACTTTACCACTATACCTATAAAATACAATTTTAACTTTACACACAGCGAGCTTAATGATAATTGGTCATCGACATGTACTAGTTGTTGGTCAGAGCAGGGAGGTAGCTATCCAAATTTACTGGTTGTCGGTGGCTGTCCCGGCTGACTCAGAATAACAAGAGTCGGCATCACTTGCAACAATATGTTTGAGGAAATGAATTCTTTTAGAAGAAAATTAATTATAAAAGTTAATTTCAACTTAACTGTTGAGTGGTTCGAGCTGTCTTTTATTCAGTCTGCAGTCTCCCAAGAAAAATTTCCGAGCTCCCGAGCTAAATTCCCGAGCGAGCTCCCGAGTTGAAATTCCCGAGCGCAGACTTCCGACTAGGATATCCTGAGCTCCCGAGCAGTATCTCCCGAGCTCCCGACCAAGTCTCCCGACCGGAAGTTACTGAGGCTTGCGCAATGCAGTGTCATTGAAACAGATTTATCCTCCTCCGGCAGTGCTTCGAGGCTCAGATGGACGTCTGTCTCTCAGGATACAACAGGCGAACCACGGGCACAACGGAGCACTCGTTGCTCGTAGTGAACTGAGGAAGTACTCGAACGTTATCAAAGGAGGTCGGGAACGAGGTGGAAGAGAATCTCTTTTTCTCTGTGTCTTTTGTTCTCGGTCATAGCTTCTTTATATAGGCTCAGACCCCCGCAGTATTCAATGACCAATTAACGTCATTTAACCGGCCAAATGGGGGTTACTGATATTGCATTAATCAAAATTAATGCATCAGCTACATTTGAGTAAAAAATTTGGCAAAACGTTGGTTCATCTGCTTGGACAAATTTTATTCCGACGGTCGGACATTCGACGCGTGCAGGTCGTGCACGCACACGAGTTCATTTGGTTCAGTACAAATCCGGGCTCTGGATTTGCACCCCCCTGCGCACCTATGCGTGAGAGAGAGTCTATCCCCTAGTATTTGTTCACAGCTATCATGCTTGTGAAACAATATAAATCAACATTTATGCCTTGAGACTCCCAATGTGGGACTAAAGTCTCATTCACAATGGAGTCTCTTTATTCTCCACCTCACTTTCCATTCGCTAAAAAGTCTCAATGTGGGACTAAAGTCCCCCCACCTCTCTTTCCATTCATACTATATATCCAACAATCCTCTACATGAATAGAAGCATGATATGTGATAGCATTTAGTAGTTGAGTTGTGTTTAGGGCAGGTAGGTTTTACCCTTTGAATCTTCCCTTGTGAAAATCTGTTTGCTTCCTGACTGATAGTAGACATGATGTCCTTAAACTGTGTTGTCGTTTATGTAAGCATTGACACATCTCACCCAGGACTCTCTCTGATACACCTCAGTTCTCATGAGTGTGTACGTTCTTGGCCATGAACACGCCTGATTCTACCAGAAATTCTAAGAATTGTGCCTCCAATTCTCTTCGAAGCGGCCTACTTCTTACACACATAGTTGATCTCTTATGAGTTTTCCACATAACTCTATTGAATCATTAAAAGTCGTATGCTTAACATCCATCCTTCACTGTTTTGAAGGGTCGTTCCATTACAGTGAACAACTTTGTCAGTGCAGTTAGGTTATCTCTTTGAACCTAGTTCTTGGGATCTCCAGTTTGCATAGGTTGGGTTTCTTTTGCACCAACATTTTCTATCTGCATCAAACCCATCCTTCTTGATGAGCTTGCAACTAACTCTCGATTTAACCTTTTGGTTAGCGGATTCACTAAGTTATCCTTTGACTTCATATAGTTAACAGTGATAACACCAGTTGAGAGTAGTTGTCTAATGGTATTGTGTCTTCGACGTATATGTCTAGACTTACCATTATACAGATGGCTTTGTGCTCGGCCAATTGCAGATTGACTATCACAATGTATATAGATTGTCGGCACGAGTTTCGGTCATCTCGATACATCTTCTAAGAATTGTCGTAGTCATTCAGCCTCTTTACCACATTTGTCAAGAGCTACAAACTTAGACTCCATCGTGGATCTGGTTATTACGGTTTGCTTAGAAGATTTCCATGAAATTGCTGCACTTCCCAAAGTGAACGCATAACCACTCGTAGACTTCGTGTCTTTTATGTCAGATATCCAACTCGCATCGTTGTATCCTTCGATAACAGTAGGATATCTCATATAGTGCAGTCTATTTTCACGAGTATATCTCAAGTACCTTAGTACTCTTGTTATCCTTTTTCAGTGCTCAACACCGGGATTACTCGTGTATCTATCAGTTTGCTTACTGCGTAGGCTAAGTCTGGTCTTATACAATTCATCAAGTACATCAGACTTCCAATCACCCGAGCGTACTCTACCTGAGAGATACTTTCTCCTCGATTTTCGATAGATGTTGGCTCGTATCTATCTGCGTTTGTGCCAATGCAATATCACCATTGGTGAATTTCTCAAGAATCTTGTCCACATAATGGGAGTGACTAAGAATAAGTCCTTCAGCTGTTCTAAGAATTTTGATTCCTAGAATCACATCAGCTAGGCTCATGTCTTTCATGTCAAATCTTGAGTTCAACATGTCTTTCGTGGATTTGATTATCTTATCATTACTCCTAATGATAAGTATGTCATCTACATATAAGCACAAGATGACAAAGTCATCTTCTGTATAAAGACTTCACCAATTTACAAACCTGGTTAGTCTGTCTTGGCATAAAAACTCCCTCAGGTTGCTCCATGTAAATCTTCTCTTCTAAATACATCAGATGGATCTAGAAATCCGGGCCCTGGATTTGAGCACATCTGATATAAATGTTTGAACCTGAAAATACATCAGATGTATTTACATCCTCTTCTAAATCCTCAGGCCCCTCAGGTTTGCCTTTACATCCTCTTCTAAATCCGGGCCATGCAAATGCCCGACCCCTCAGGTTGCACATCTGATGTAATCAAAATTAATGCATCAGTTATATTTGAGCAAAAAATTTGGCAAAACGTTGGTTCATCTGCTTGGACAATTTTTGCCCTGACCGATCGGACATTCGACGCACGCAGGTCGTGCACGCACACGAGTTCACTTGGCCCAGTACAAATCCGAGCCCTAGATTTGTACCCTCCCTGCGCACCCATGCATGAGAAAGAGTCTCTCTCCTAGCATTTGTTCATAACTATCATGCTTGTGAAACAATATAAACCAATATTTATGCCTTGAGATTCCCAATGTGGGACTAAAGTTTCATTCACAATGGAGCCTCTTTATTCTCCACCTCACTTTCCATTCACTAGAAAGTCCCACCACCTCTCTTTCCATTCACACTATATATCCAACACAATAATGAAACTCTCAACGAGGTGAGCAGTGAACGTAACACAATGGTGCTTAGGAAGGAAGGAAGCGACGACGGGGGCTAAGGACAGTGGTTGCGATGATAGTCGCATAGATACTGTGCTATTTGAGAGAAGGGATGCTACGGTTATACTCGTCTAATCACAGCCGGACACCTACATAGGATACAAATATGAAATATCTAACAAAGGATAATATATATAAAGATATTTGTGAAATAGAGAGATTACATTCTAAAGACAAACGGATCTACTTGAACCCAATGAAGGAAAAGAATAAAGAGGATGGAAATCAGAATCTTTCGCACCTGCGGCTTTGCAGCTACAAGAAAGAATAAGGAAGGTGGTGACTCTGGATGTTTGTGCGACAGATAGAGTACATTGCTTAAGGGTGGGGAGGTAAAGCGCGGTGTAAAAATTTAGGTTTAATTAAAATTTTGGGCAAGAGCGTGCAATAGGGCAAAAAAAAAAGAGGAAATAAAAAAAAAGGAATTAATGTTATGGTGGAACCGAAAAAAATTATTTTATTTTTTTTAAAAATGGGTGGGGCTAGAGCCCACCCTAGCCAAGGGTAGCTTTGCCCTTACCCCTGCCCTTGGGTTAGAGAACAAAATGGATCAACTCTCGTTAGATCATTTTCTATTGACTTGTCGTTAAGTCAGCCTCTGTCGAATAGGTCTTTGAGGGAACTAATTTATTCAAGATGATTTTTAACGGGTCGACTCTGAGCTGATCTACGTCTAGTGTGATGGAGTCGGGTAGATAAAACTCCAACGAGTTAGTTTTCTTGAAAGAGACTAATAAGAGGTTAGAAGAGTACTAAAGCACATTTTGACATAGCCCCTCCAACGTTGGAGAAATAAACAGAGAATAGAATGAGAATGGTAGTGTCAACCTCCTTCTTTCTTGGTGGCAAAAGGCGAATCGTTCGCTCCTAGCGCAACCTCCTCCTTTCTGATATACTGAGAAGAAGAAGCATAGGATCAAATAAAGAGCCCCTTGGTTTCAGAATGGTTCACACCCCCTCTTTTTTATTCGATGTCATCATTCCAAGCGATTGCATAACTCCTTTGTGTTTGTAACCGACACACACCCTTATTAGTGACAAGATATCTGATGAGTCTTTTGATCTAATGTCTTTCCTACAATTGATGCATCCCTTGTTTTTGCCACCATATATACTCGAACCAAGTCTTATTATTGGTGGATCAAAACTTCCATTGACTCAGTCAAGCCTTCACTGAACTTGGAAAAGTTACTCTGATTTAATTGAGCTCCCCGCAAGTACAGCCAACCTAATCCAAGATCATCCTAATTCACTCTGACTCAACCTAGGTGCAGTTGAAACGTCGAGTGGCTCGGAGTCTACGTAACCCTACAAGAAGAGTAACAAGATAAAGTTCAAACTCTAAGCGAGTTTGCCACAAAGCAAGGTACATGAGAGCAAAATCTTGGGCTCATGCAATTAAATTACAAATCATAGCAGGAGCAAGGGCGGAGCCACCTAGTGGCCTACTCGGGCTATTGAATAGGAAAAAAATATTTGAGAAAGAGAGGAAGTTAACTTGAATAGAAAAGAGAGGGAGTAACCTGCAGACTTTTTTGTTTGATTAATTCGGAGGCTATAAATTTCGTGACTCTGCCATTGATCAAGAGCATAACAATATTGCAGCAAAAGTGAACTAGTTATCTTAGCGATCCATTCAGAATGACCTCACACATTTTAGAAAAGAGATAAATGACAGTGGATATTTTACTCTAGCATAGTGACCCTTTATGCGTGGGAGACTAAAAGCTCAACGAGGTTTTTTACACCTATTATAAATTGACCCCAAACTTATTACAGTAAACACACATGCAGGTATCAACTGTGTCAGCTTATAGGGGCTAAGAGCATAATAATATTATTAGAGATGGTAATTTTTCTCATGGTTTTGGAGTCCGTGGGGAAAATCCAAAATGGGGACGGGTTCGGGAAGTATGTTCGGATATGAGTTTTGAGTTTGGAGATTTTTTAAATCCTCGTAGTTGAATGGGGGATGGGTATGGAGATGTTATCCTCATCTCTGAATCTACCTTGATATATTATACTAATAATAGAGTTTGATCTTTTCTATTTATTAAATCATAGATGGTTTATATATATATATATATATATATATATATATTATATATATATATATATATATATATATATATATATATATATATATATATATATATATATATATATATATCGATTGTTGTATTACTATGTTTTTAAAAGGTATAAAAAATTATTATATTTTTATAGCTACGTCAATGGATAATAGACTTTTGAAGAGGCAATGGCGAATGAGAATGAGAATTTAATCCATATAGGATCAAGGAAGGAGATTCTTTCATCATATAGAATTAGAGATGAGAACATAAATATAATTTAAGAATGACAAACTCGCTTTAATATTGATCATTAGGAATGAAGCCACAACCTCAACATAAAAGTTGAATGATAAGCAAAATTTTAAGTTATATTTCTTTATTCAATTTGAAAATTTTATCTAATTACCATATTACACACGTTACATTAAAAATTCACATTAATTATATTATTAAGTCGACATTGAAGCAACAATCCATTGTCGTCTAGTCCGGTTAGGATACCTGGCTTTCACCAGGCGACCCGGGTTCAAATCCCGGCAATGGAATTTAACTTTTTATTCCCCTATATTTATATTTATACTTCTTCTTTTGTCGTCAAACTTGCTGATCACAATTTTTTGTCCCAAAACACATAATAATTCTTGTAATAATCAAATTATTTTGTCAACGTTTAAATTCTACCCTATTACAAATAGGTCCTCATTGTTTTACCCAATTAGGGATTACCGTTTTTCTTTTTACAAAATAGTCCTCGTGATAAAAGTTATCTCCTGTTTTGGAACTCCATCAGGAGGTAAATCCCTTCAAGTGGACGCTATCGATGTAAATAATCTGATAAGGCAGCGAAGCGAACTCCTCGGTCATCGTCCCCAAAACCCCATCACCGTCGGCTGCTTAGGAGGCGGCGACGACAGCGGCGGCGAATAGAGCAAGGTGATGACTTTCTGCGTCTCTCCTGCAGCTCCTTCCTTTACCCAATTCCACTCCTCCTCCTCTTCCTTCCCTCTACCTCTCGCTTCCTCGCCCTCATGCAGGAGTAAAAGGAAAAGCTTCATTCCGTCCCACCCCCTGTCTTTTCCCTACCTCCTTCATCTCCATCGGCATCCCCACAAGCCACTCAGTGTCTCCCTAGAAGACCCCCATATCTCCCCTCCTCCATCTACGCATCCATCGTCCTTCAAGAATTCCATCTGGGTCAACCCCAACAGCCCTCGCGCCTCCCGCCTCCGCCAGCGCTCCTCTGATTCCCGCTACGCCCGCCTTGCCCTCCTCGCTGCCTCCCTAGACTCCTCCGACCCTGCTTCCATCTCCGCCGTCCTTGCCTCCTTCGGCAGCGCAGCGACCGAGCGGGACGCCGTCATCGTCCTTAACAGCATGTCCAACTCCCATAATGCCGTTCTTGCTCTTGGTTGGTTCCAGCGCAATCTCAAGATCGACAGGGAGGTAGTTCTCTACAACGTTGCGCTTAAGGTTCTTAGAAAGTCCAAGGACTTGATAGGCGCGGAGGGCCTCTGGGGGGAGATGCTGGAAAAAGGAATTAAGCCGGATAACGTGACATTCACAACCATGATCAGCTGTGCCAGGTTCTGCAACAAGCCCGAAAAAGCAGTTGAGTGGTTTGAGAAAATGCCCGAGTTCGGATGCCACCCGGATGATATCACCTACTCGGCCATGATTGATGCTTATGGTCGGTTGAATAATGTGGAGATGGCTCTTGAATTGTACGACCGTGCTCGTGCAGAAAAGTGGCGGCTTGATCCAGTGACTTTTGCGACTGTGATTAGGGTCTATGGCATTTCAGGTAATTTTGATGGGGCACTGAATGTGTACGAAGAGATGAAGGCCCTTGGTGCTAAGCCTAATGTGGTTATTTACAATACGTTGTTGGATGCCATGGGCAGGGCCAGAAGACCGTGGCAAGTCAAGACTATTTACCGTGAAATGTGTAGCAAGGGGTTGACTCCTAACAGAGCAACATACTCAGCTCTTCTGCGAGCATATGCTAAAGCTAGATACGCTGAAGATGCGCTCGGTGTGTATTGGCAGATGAGGAAGGAAATGGAGCTTGATATCATCTTGTACAACATGCTTTTGTCAATGTGCGCTGATGTTGGTTTAATTGATGAAGCTGTGAAAATTTTTAATGAAATGAAGGAGTTATCAAACGCATGCAAACCAGATAGTTGGAGTTACTCGGCTATGATAACTGCATATTCGTGCAGTGGAAAAGTTTCTGAGGCTGAAAGCACGTTGAATGAAATGTCAGAAGCTGGGTATCAGCCAAATATTCTTGTGCTTACATCTCTAATCCAGTGCTATGGCAAAGCTGGAAGAACTGATAGCGTTGTTAAAGCATTTGATAAACTTCTAGGTTGGGGGATCAAACCTGATGATAGGTTCTGTGGCTGTCTCCTGAATGTGGCAGCTCAGACGGCAACAGAAGAACTTGGAAAGATTATTGGTTGTATTGAAAGAGGAAATACTCAGCTGGGTTCTTTAGTAAATTTGCTGGTTGACGAGGCTTGTGACAATGATACAGTTAGACAAGAAGCTGTAGTACTCTTCGATAACGTGAGTAGCGAAGTGAAAAGAGCTTATAGTAATTGTTTGATAGATCTCTGTGTAAACCTCAACCATTTGGAAAGAGCATGTGTGCTTCTCGACCTGGCAATTCAACTTGAGATATATACAGATCTTCAATCTCGATCTGCTACACAGTGGTCCTTATATGTGAAGGGTCTCTCACATGGTGCAGCTCTAACTGCATTACATGTTTGGATGAATGATCTAACCAAATCCTTACAGAATGGAGAAAACTTGCCTCCATTACTTGGTATCTTCACAGGGCATGGAAAACATAAATATTCAGAAAAAGGGTTAGCATCTGTTTTCCAGTCTCACTTGAGAGAAATCAGTGCACCATTTCATGAAGCACCAGACAAGGCTGGATGGTTTCTAACCACACAAGTTGCGGCTGAATCATGGTTGGAGTCGAGAAACTCATCTTACAAAGTCGCTGCTTAGGATACATGGGTAGGTAAATGAAAACTTGTTTGTCCTTGATTTTGTAGTCAATGAGATGTTAGTGATGATTTCTAATGCATGCAAAATTGCTAATAAATACTTCCTGTTTCAATAAATTCTTTTGCTTTCAAGTAGCAGTTACGCACTTTGATGAACTTGAGATACTCATTCTGTTGTTTTGAAAGACCCCCATGTAGATTATTCAAATGGCTGTGCCTTGACTTTGCATAATTGTATTTCTCGTATATATATTTTTAAAACTTTTAAATATAAATGTTCAATTATAATATATCTAATTTAATCATCAAACATAATTCAAAATTTCATATGTAAAATGCTTAAAATGTAAACAATCAATTATTTTTTTAAAAAAACACTGTTCCACCTACAACTGGTCCAGAATGAACTGCTGCCTTTATCTGGCCTATGCCTTGGGTCCATAGTGCGTAGTCATTATGTCATGCTTTGCAAATATACATGTATTTATAGATGTATGCACACCAATCATGGCCAATACGAGCCAGAACTTGCCGCTAATATATTGGTAGGCATGTTTGACAAGCTTATAAATTGGTAGGCATGTTTGACAAGCTATTAAGTGATGAAGATCTTTGGAAGAAGCCTTGCACCCTCACCTCACCTTGCAGAGATGGAGAAGAAAACAATGCATTTTGAATTGGGGAAACAAAACATTGCAATCACAAAAGATTGTAATTGGTTGTACATGAGGTTGAGGAAACCTCACCGTTGAGGATTGTTGACCTGTTCTGTGTGCTATTCCCAGCAGAATGATATGTTCTTTGCCAAATGACACAATGATTTTTCAAATAAAGATCCTGTTGACAACTAAAAGAAGGTGAGAATGGAGATCACTGCAAAATTGAGAGAGGTGTAGTGGGGATCTTCCGACAGATGACTCGACCTTGCTCGATGCATCTCCATTTTATATTTTTGGCTATCCCATCTTCAACTCTAAAGCACCCTTGCTTTGTCTATCATTTTGCAACTTTATCAAATTTTCTACTAGCTCATATTTTAACTTATAATCTGGTGGTCTGTTTCTGAAAATTTGATTCAGGATCTTTACTTAAACATCCCTCATGTGATTTCTGTAATTGTTCCATAGCTGGAAGCGTCCCTACTTATGTTATATCATATGGTAATTATAGATTTGATAGGTGTTATTTTCCCAGGCATATTAATTATTAAATGATTGGCACGCATCCACTATGAGCTCAAATGCAATCTCCATCACGATTTGGATAAATTATTTCCTTATGCTGCTCATGATCTGATCCGTTTTCACTTCTATTTTAATATTCTAGCTCACACAAGCCAACAATAATTGTTTTCTATTTTCTTGCTTCAAATGTTTGGCATCCTATATTCATATGGTATGCCTTTTGTAAGTGCTTCACACAATTTTTTATTAGTAATGTTCAATGATAATTATGCGCCCATGAAGTACTATAAAATTAGGTAGTTGGTGGATTCTTTTTATAATCTCACATCTCTATTGCAATTTAATGCCTAACACAGTAAAATGTGAAAAAAAAATTTAGTATTTTCCTGCTCTAAAGCAGCCGGTTAAAATATTTCCTACCCATAATGAGAAGACTAGAACAGTATCGACTATGTTGCAGCGCGTAGCACATGGGATAACTAAATTCTAGTTTTTTTGTTTTCACAATAGATAATTGCAAAAGCAGAGCTAGTCTCCTTTTTTATCCATTTTTACATGGTTGTCTAAGTCTAATCAATTCCATCGAAGCACGAGTAGTGATCTTTGTTCATTTCGCAATAGTTGGATAAATTTAAGCTTATTGATGAACAGTGTTGTTTAAACTTAGCACTCTTTTAAAGTGCGGCATTACAAGTAATTTTCTGCCAAAATTTCCAAATTAAAGTTGTTAAAAATCAATTCAAGTTTAACTTAATTACTTGTTTTAGGCTAGTTTTAACTTCATCTTCATTTCATTGTTTCAGCAAAAGATACATATGACTGGCCTTACCGTCTATGAAGATGATTCACCAATTTTCCTTTCTATTACTTCACTTCAAATACAAAATTCAACACACTTGGAACTCAACTGTATGTTATACACAATGAACAGATTAAAAATAAAGAAGGGAAGGGACACTCTTCTCTATTGTGATGTCTGAAATTGTACATTAGAATCACCAGATACAGCATGCTGTTAGATGTTGTGTTCAAATTCTAAGCTCTGAATTCATTTGACGCTTCAAGTCACTTTGGAAACCTGCAGAATTAACCATCATGTTTTTAGTAGTGAAGCAAGATAACATAACACACACATACACAACCTTCCTTTATTGATGATCTCAACTTTGGCATGTACTTATGAGAAAATAGAGAGAAATATTACCATATAGATCTAAATTTATATCAGTGTGCTTAAGTGAATGTAAACGATGGATAAAGTGAGCTACACACCCTTCGAAACCAAGTTTTACCTACCTGTTTCAGATGTCAATATGATGCTTATTGTCCTCTAACTTGATCATTTCCTTTTCTCGTGCATTTCTCCTTTTCTTCTTGGATTCCACTTCTATAGCCTTCGTTAGCACATCAACCTTCCTTAGGAGAAACTGAAAGAAAAGAAATTATTTAAATTAAGCAAGAGCACTTATGCATTAAACCTAGTAGAATGAATTATTCTATATAAACCTTGATTTCCTCATCTTTCATGATCAATATATTATCCTTGTCCTTGTGAGATTCTCTCAAGTTTATAACCTTCTTTTGCAGTTTGTCATAAAGAAACCCAGACACCATATCATCGTAGCCATTTTCTAGGTTCTCATTTTGTGACTTGCTGTCTCCACATATTTTTTCATTAACCTCATGGTTGACCTCTTTTCTTCCAGTCATAATATCATTTGCATGCCTATTGGACCTGACATTTGTTTCTGCATTTTCCTTCCCAGTGTCATTGACTGACCTGCTTCTCAAAGTTAGTAAATTCTTTTTCACAACATTTGAGTTTAAGCTCTCCATTCCTCTGGCATTATCAACATCTCCTGAATTTAAGTTAGGCTTCTGCAATACGGTGTCATTGTTGGGTGCATGAGAAACCATCTTGAGGTCCTTGGGCCATGCCAATTCACACTTCTTTCTCTCACAAAGGTCTCTTGTCTTTTCTGGAAGACTTGAATGCTTCATGCACTGTTCCAACGTCTTCAGCCTCAAGCTTAGTTTCTCCTGTGATGGTAGGTTGAAACTTATTAAATACTGATTATTGTCAATTTACACTAGAACTGATTGATAAGTATCTTACCTTAAGTTGAGTCTCTGCCTTTGCTGTTCTTTCTGCTAAAGTTAATTTATCCTTTAACCTCTGTATCTCCCCCTAAAATTGTGCATGTCAAGAGTTATCAGGGGAAATCATATTATTACCAAAATTGTGTTAGCAATGGAAGTGCACACATGTTAGAAACCATGTTGTTGCAATTGGACAGGAAAGACAACTGCTCATAGATAGTTTCTGAATCGAGCTTATTAAGAATATAAGATAATTGTCATAGAAATTAGCAAACCTGCAAAATTTTCCTCTCTTCCAACCACTGCTTGACAGGTATGACTTTGTCTCCATCATCCTTCCACTCATTTGCTGCTGCTGTAGCTATCCTACTTGCTGAAACTTTAACTCTTGCTAGTTCTCTCTCAACCATCCTTTTCTCCTCCTATACATTTGTTGATCATCTAAAAAGTTAGCCTCCAGTGGAGAACTACAGAGAGCCAAATTGCAATACTTAATTGACAAAAACCTACATTTAACTCAGAGATCTTGCGCTGATAGTCCCTTATATCATTGGCAGTTGCACCACCAGCTAGAATATTTTCCTCAAGCTCATGAATTGTTTTCATAAATTTTTCCACTTCAACAACTTTCTTTCTGTAAGTTTTCTCCAGAATTTTGTTTTCTTCCTGCAGAAAAATATCATTGAGTCCGGTTTGATGCTTGGTTAATTTGCAAAAGTAATAATTTAAAGATAGGAAATATACCTGGCAGATCTCTATTTGCCTTTTCAATTCGAGATTTTTGTTTTTCATGACTTCTACATTCCTTGCGTGTTCAAGAGCATTATGCAGAAGACTTTCTGCTTCCACTAGTGCTGCCTCTTTAGACTTTGTCAATCTTTCCAATGCTTTTACATCCTCTTGAAGCATTACAATCTGCATGCGATTAGTATGTAAAATTCCATAATCGTGTCATGCTTCTGGAATTATAATGTTACAGAATATTGAAAAACCTACAATTTGGTCATGCCTCCAGAATGGAGCATGTTAAAGAATGGTACCTCATTTCTGTATTGTTTGATGTCCGACTCAAGTGGTGCTATGAGAACCTCGATAGGAATGAGTTCCTCATCCTTTTGATTCACATATACTCTTCTTAAAATTGCTTCTGCAGAAAATTGTGCTGCCAATGCCTCTTTCTTCTCGTTGGTTAGTTTTGTGATGTCAAGATTCTGCAATGTAACAGATGATGGTTTTGTCAGCTAGCCAAGACACTAATCACTCTTCAATATTTTTGTATGTAAAATGTAGCGACTGAGGAAACCTTCTGTTCAAGCTGTTTCTCAGTGATCCTGAGTTTTTCATCCATTTTCTTCAGTTCGTTGCTTAACTAGAGAACATGAACTAGAAAAGGTTAGTACCAACTCAATAAAGGTTGGTTGTCGTTATCGATTATCTTGTTTTTTTATTTTCTACTTGCCTCCATAACGGCCTTATTCTTCAAGATTTCAGTTGCCTTCAAGGCTTTGATTTCATTTTTAGCAAGTCCCAACTCCGTTTCCTTCTCTGCAGGTTAAGCTCAGAATTTAGTCAAGTCGGTTCAAATGAATTTATGCAATCAAACTCAATTGCTTCATTGATGTTATTGTAGGACCCAACTTTCAGATAATGCCAAATGATCTTGCAGAAACTAAAGTAACTTCTGTTGTTTACAATAAGAAAAGGACAAAAACAATCCAGAAGTAGGACCCCCTGTTCAGACAATAGCATAACGGAGTCTTGGCTAATAATGGATCCATGAAATTGATGCTAACTAGAACTGTTGGAAAGAAAATGATTGGTAGTCAATCCACTTCCTTTATCCTTTGTACTGCTTTGATGTTATTGAAACTGAATCATTCGGATGAAAAACAAGTGGACGACAACTTATGCAGATACTTTCTTTCATACAGGTAAACCAACTATTGTGACAAATGAGTAAAATCCTGAGCCAGACTGAATTTTGCTTCACAAAATCTCAAAATCTGTTATTAAGAAGGCAATTATGATTATAAAAAGTTACATTGGACTTCATCCATAAAGAATAAAAGTTGGCATCATTTATTGTAGGTTGAAGCTAGAAGAGTTGATGTTAGGCTTCCCGAGGATTCTAGCAAGTAACCTAGAACCTAAACTTTTATGAATCATATATTTATGTTGAAGGTAGTATGTGCATCTGTGTGGACTGTCATTTTATCTCTAATAAAAGCTTTCTCTGTGTCTTCATTGGAAATCAATATTTAGATTATTCTGTCAAACTCAGACCCCACTAGTTTGATCTTTAAATTCATGCTTACTGTTTGCCTAGTTTCTAGCTTAGGAAATTTGACACTTTCTATGAGTATGAACTAAACTCTTTCCGCAGCAAAGCAATTTTCCGAGTTCAAGAAATCCAAAATGAACTTAGAAAAATGAACTGTGTAATTTGTATTTCAGCTTCAGCAACAGAATGTCCATATTCTTCAATGAGAACTGGACCTTTTGAGCTGGAAATCATGTTTGAACAACTAGGCCAAGATGAAGTAGAACAGTAATTCATGAAGTGAAAAAACTTGAAGGGCAAACGTACCCAAAATACTATTTTGTAGCCTGTTGAGCTCAATTATTACAGGGTCAGAAAGACTCGCAAAGAGTTCCTTGGCTCCAGCTGCATCCCCCAAGCTGCCCATTTCCCAGCACACTTCACAACTCTATATTCCCTCTTTTTACTTCCAGAGAAGACCACCGTGCCAAAAACTGGAGGATTCGAGGCAATTTATGATGGAGGGTATCTTAAGAGACAGCCATTCTCCAGGAGGAAATCACCGTAAAGAAGAAGAGAGATAATGGACAGAATTGACACATCCAGAGAATGAGCAGTTGAAAGCGGCAACAACTCAGCCTGATAACTATCATTTTGTAGGTACATCTCCTCAATCACCATTTGTTATTTTCTTTTATCACTAAAAAATAGATTTTAGCGTGTAGATTTGACAACATGCCCCACAAGATGATCCAGTCTTCCATGACAACGGTTTTGAATGTTGCAAGAAAAGGCAGAAAAAGAAGTTTCAGCAGAATTATGTAGTCGGCACTGTTTCTTTTCTTGTCAGTTGCGGATTCATTGAACCACGAAGCATGTTTTATCAGGGTGGTTTGTCCAATCAAAGTCAGTAGCTAACAAGCCATGTTCCCCTGTTCGCACGTGGCAGAACCCAGGTACGATTAAGGTTGAAGTGGCTTAAAAAAGATTTTTTTGATACATAAAAAAAAAGGCTCAGTTCTTAGCTTTGAAGAAGTATTTTCCTTAGNAGCTAATTTTCCTGGACTGGTACAGGAACTTGAGGATAGTCCTCAAACAGGAACGTAAGCTGTACGTTCTAGAGCAAGCAGTTCCTGAAGCACCACCACCCTCAGCCATCCGTAGCGTTACAGATGCTCATCAGAAGCATCAAGACGACGCGTTAGACGTGTCGTGCCTAATGCTATGTTGCATGTCCTCTGAGCTTCAGAAGCAACACGAGAACATGAATGCTTACGATATGATTGGCCACCTCAAGCAATTATATCAAGGGCAGGCAAGGCATGAGCGGTTCGAAGTGACTCAGGCCCTCTTTTCATGCAAGATGAAAGAGGGAACCCCAGTAGGAACTCACGTACTCAAGATGATTGGGTACGTCGAGAACCTCGATAGACTAGGGTTTCCCTTGGGCCAAGAGCTGGCTACCGACTTGATTCTGCAATCGTTGCCGCCAGGTTACCGTCAATTCGTCATGAATTACAACATGAACGAATTAGACAAATCACTTCCCGAGATACTCAACATGTTAAGAACTGCTGAGCCTAATCTCACCAAGCCTAGTACCGTCCTGATGGTACAGAAGGGCAAAGACAAGGGTAAGTGGAAGCCCAAAGGTAAGGGTAAGACCCAAACCAAGGGCAAAGCCAGCTCTGCAGCACTTAAACCCAAGGGTGGGGTGCAGAAGGATGCCACCTGTTTCCATTGTGGTGAGAAAGGGCATTGGAAAAGAAACTGCAAGATCTACCTGGAGGATCTTAAGAAGAAGAGAAGCGAGCCTTCTACTTTAGGTATATATGTTATAGAAGTCAACCTTTCTATTTCTACATCATGGGTATTAGATACTGGATGTGCTTCTCACATTTGTACCAATGTGCAGGGGCTGAGAAATAGCAGGGTATTGGCAAAGGGCGAGGTGGACCTACGAGTAGGCAATGGAGCATGAGTTGCTGCTGTTGCTGTAGGAACTTATTTTCTATCTCTGCCCTCTGGGCTTGTACTGGAACTAGATGATTGTTGTTATGTACCTGCACTTACTAAGAACATAATTTCTGTTTCTTGTCTAGACAAAAAAGGCTTCTCATTTATAATTAAGAACAAATGTTGTTCAGTCTATTTAAATGAAATGTTCTATTGTAGTGCAGATCTTATCAACGGACTCTACATTCTAGACTTAGAACGCCCTATCTATAATGTAAGTACCAAGAGGTTGAGATCAAATGAGTTGAACCCAACCTATCTCTGGCACTGTCGCTTAGGCCACATAAATGAGAGTCGCTTGTCCCAGCTCCATAAGGATGGATTGCTAGATTCATTTGATTTTGAATCATATGAGACATGTGAATCATGCCTTCTAGGAAAGATGACTAAGACTCCCTTTAGTGGACATAGCGAGAGGGCAACAGATTTGTTAGGACTCATACATTCTGATGTATGTGGCCCTTTCAATGTTGCTGCTCGAGGTGGTTATAGATACTTCATCACATTTACTGATGATTTCAGTAGATATGGTTATGTGTACTTGATGACACATAAGTCCGAGTCCTTTGAAAAGTTCAAAGAATTCAGAAATGAAGTACAAAACCAACTCGGCAAGAGTATTAAAATACTTCGATCAGATCGAGGTGGAGAATACTTGAGCCATGAGTTTCGTGACTATTTAGCTGAGTGTGGGATTCTATCTCAACTCACTCCTCCTGGGACACCACAGTGGAATCGTGTATCCGAAAGGAGGAATCGTACCTTATTAGATATGGTACGATCTATGATGAGTCACGCAGATTTTCCTATATCCTTTTGGGGATATGCTCTAGACACGGCAGCGTTCACACTTAACCGTGTTCCATCAAAGGCGGTCATGAAGACACCATATACGATATGGACTGGGAGGAGTCCCAAGATGTCTTTCATGAGGGTTTGGGGTTGTGAGGCTTACGTTAGACGTCAAGTCTCAGACAAACTGGGACCCAAGTCTGATAAGTGCTATTTCGTGGGATATCCCAAGGAAACTAAGGGATATTACTTCTACATTCCCAGTCAACACAAAGTGTTTGTTGCTAAGACTGGGGTCTTTCTAGAAAGGGACTTTGTTTCTAGAAAGACTAGTGGGAGTTCGTTTGATCTTGAAGAAGTTCAAGACAACGACCATAGCACTGAGCCCTTGATGGATACTGAACAGGAACCACAAGAAGTTGTGGATGAGATTGTTACACAAGAAGTTGTGGAACAACAACCTGTTCAGGTAGACCTACCTCTTCGCAGGTCTGATAGGGTACGTCGTCAGCCTGAGAGATATTCATTTCTCTTGCCTGACCATGATGACGTTATGATCATTGAGAATGAGCCTACCACCTATCAGGAAGTTGTAATGAGCCCAGATTCTGAGTCATGGCTGGATGCCATGAGATCCGAAATGGAATCCATGTACACTAACCAAGTTTGGACCTTGGTTGATCCACCTGAAGGGGTCAAACCCATTGGGTGTAAGTGGGTCTTTAAGAGAAAGCCTAACATGGATGGACTTACTCATACCTATAAGGGTAGACTGGTAGCTAAAGGTTTCAAGCAAATTCATGATATTTACTATGATGAAACTTTTTCTCCAGTAGCGATGTTTAAGTCCATTCGGATCATGCTTGCTATTGCAGCCTACCACGATTATGAGATCTGACAGATGGATGTCAAGACAGCGTTTCTGAATGGAAACCTCCTCGAGGATGTGTACATGACACAGCCTGAGGGTTTTGTAGATCCACAGCATACTGGCAGAGTATGCAAGCTGCATAGGGCCATTTATGGTCTAAAGCAAGCTTCTCGGAGCTGGAATCTTCGATTCGATGATGCGATCAAACAGTTTGGTTTCATCAAGAACGAAGATGAACCTTGTGTCTACAAGATGGTTAGTGGGAGCACAGTAGTCTTCCTAGTCTTGTATGTGGATGACATACTACTCATTGGGAACAACATCCCTTCGCTACAGTCTGTGAAGACTTGGTTGGGGACTTGTTTCGCAATGAAGGACTTAGGTGAAGCAGCCTGCATTCTAGGCATTAAGATCTATAGAGATAGATCTAAGAGATTGCTTGGCCTAAGTCAGAGTACATACATCGATACGGTATTTCACCGTTTTGCCATGCAGAATTCCAAGAGAGGAATTCTGCCAATGTCACATGGTGTGAGTCTTTCGAAGACTCAGAGTCTCTCTTCTAGAGAGGAGAGAGACCGCATGGATAAGATCCCTTATGCTTCTGCCATAGGATCTATCATGTACGCCATGTTATGTACTCGTCCTGATGTCTCGTATGCTTTGAGCATGACGAGCAGGTACCAGTCAGATCCAGGTGAACGTCACTGGATAGCGGTCAAGAATATCCTTAAGTACTTGAGAAGGACTAAGGAATATTTTTTGATATTTGGAGCCGATGAGCATCTAGTTGTAAAGGGTTACACTGATGCCAGCTTCCAAACCGACCAGGATGATTACAGATCGCAGTCAGGGTTCGTGTTTTGCTTGAATGGCGGAGCTGTGAGCTGGAAGAGTTCGAAGCAGGACACAGTTGCAGATTCTACAACAGAAGCTGAGAATATTGCTGCATCAGAGGCAGCAAAGGAGGCAGTTTGGATTCGCAAGTTCATCACTGAGCTTGGGGTGGTTCCTAGCATATCTGATCCCGTAGAGCTCTATTGTGACAACAATGGAGCTATTGCGCAGGCTAAGGAACCTCGCTCACACCAGCGGACCAAACACATACTACGGCGATTCCATCTCATTCGAGAGATCATCGATCGAGGAGATGTGAAAATTTGCAGAGTACCCACAGAGGCTAACGTCGCAGATCCCTTGACCAAGGCTTTGGCACAGATGAAGCATGATGGTCACACTAGGTCATTGGGTATTAGATACTACAGCGATTGGCTCTAGTGCTAGTGGGAGATTGATAGTGAGAGCCCTAGAGCCAATCATATGATGATTACTTTTTGGACTCATTGTATCATATTCTTGTATATATATTTCTTATATATAAAGGCATTTCTTATGGTTATTGTACTTATGTGTATTGGTGCCAAATAACTTAGTATAATAACGTCCTTGAGTAGAAGGTTCTTATCTATATCAATCGATTAGTTGAATCGATAGTGAGATGATATAGAGAACACTACTCTTAATTATTCCTAGTCGAGTATTAACATTCAAGGACAATGTTAATGCATAGAGACTAGCATGTAGGTCAACATGATGACTTGATCTCACAAGTCATGGATATGAGATATCAAGTTGACACATGGGTATACATTAGAGAATGTATACTGAATGGCCCGCCATGAGAAAGTATCATGGATCGTTATATGAGTGTCATATACTTTCTCATGTGACTATTAGTATGACTATAGTCCTAGACCTGAAGTTACCATAGTTCCCTACATAAGGAGTTACGTACTTTGGCTTCGTCAAACGTCACCCGTAACTGGGTGGACTATAAAGGCGATTACTGGGTTTGTAACAAATTATGCGGAGGGATGTGAGTAACGTAGATGGGATCTATCCCTCCTATATGACGGGAGTGATATCTTCGTTCTTGATAGAGTAAGACCACTAAGTGCATGGCCATGCCCAAATAAGGCAATATTAGATATTGAGCTTATTTGATTATAGTGAGTCTACTTGGAGATCAAGACATATAGATTGATTTGAGGATGACACGGTCTATACCTCATGAAAGATCAATCTAGATATCGAGGATAGAAGGACGTTGTCACATATTGTGATGGTCACAATTATTAGTCACAATGGTGATGTTGGATCTCGATATTCTTGTAACTTAGGTAGCAATGATGTGTTGCTAGATACCTCTCATTGCTTATGTCCTTAAATAGGTTTAAGGGCATTGCCAACGTTACAAGAACCTATAGGGTCACACACATAGAGCAATAGATGGAGAATAAGTTCATATGATGGACCGAGAGTAATGAAGTCAAAGTTTGACTTTGGCTAAATATGGAAAGTCCATAAAAGGCAAGTTTGACTTGACTCAAATTAGACAACTTGAGTTGGACTCGAGTTTGATCCAAGTGTTGGATGAATCTAATCATGGGAGAGTAATGAAGTCAAAGTTTGACTTTGGCTAAATATGGAAAGTCCATAAAAGGCAAGTTTGACTTGACTCAAATTAGACAACTTGAGTTGGACTCGAGTTTTATCCAAGTGTTGGATGAATCTAATCATGGGAGAGTAATGAAGTCAAAGTTTGACTTTGGCTAAATATGGAAAGTCCATAAGAGGCAAGTTTGACTTGACTCAAGCCATATCACCTTGACTTGACCAAGTGATGACTTGGCATCATCATCAAGGCTAAGTAACCTCCCCATTTGAATTTTGAATTCAAATAGGGGGTTACCAAAGGTGGTGGCCGGCCACTTAATGGCCAATAATGGCCATTAAATGGTCGGCCACTTAAACACACAAAAAGGAGTTTTTTTGTGGGTGGGTGATTGATTCTTCTCCTTACTTGGTTTTGTTTTGTTTGGCTCTCCCTCTCCTCTCATCTTGCCGAGACCCCAAGTAGTGCTAGCACACTTTTGGGCTCTCCTCTCCACTCTCTTGCTTGTGTGGATACTTCTAGAGGGTTGCTACTTTGCATCCTTGAGATCCGACACCAACCGAGGAGCGAGCGGGAATTGCGGGGCACGCATCGAAGGTAGTTTTCTCTTCTCTAATAGATCTAGGTTGTAGATCGGTTTTGAAGCATGTAAACGAGCACTCGTAAATTTTTGAAATGGTTTTCTTCGCTCGGATCCTTTCTATTGGGGCTTTCGGGGTTTCCGCGACGCGAAAAAGCGGTTTTCGCGGCCCGAAAAATCCTACACATTTAACCTAGCCTCACTCGCTAGGACCTGGCTTCACTCACCAGGGTTTCAGTCACCCGGTTTCACTCACCGGGACCCGGCTTCACTCATCGGGATTTCATTCAACCTAGCTTCATTCGCTAGGACCTGGCTTCAGTCACTAGGGTTTCGGTCACCCGGCTTCACTCACCGGGACCCGGCTTCACTCACCGGGATTTCATTCAACCTAGCTTCACTCGCTAGGACCTGGCTTCAGTCACTAGGGTTTCGGTCACCCGGCTTCACTCACCGGGACCCGGCTTCTCTCACCGAGATTTCCATCACCTGGCTTCACTCACCAGGACCCGCCTTCACTCACCAGGACCCGACTTCACTCACCGGGATTTCCGTCACCTGGCTTCACTCACCGGGATTTCAGTCACCTGGCTTCACTCATCGGGAGTTCAGTCAACCTAGCATCACTCACTAGGGTTTCGTGCCCAGTCCCCGACCAGGACTTAATCTGAATTCACTCAACCAAACATAAATCAATGTCAACACCAAAACAACAATCGGGCCAGACTGCATCAACAAAAAGATCTTTCAGGCGCTTGAATGCTCACTATATAAAGGGGTCGAGGCAGCACCCCAGAACATAACTTCTATCAATGAGATCACTCTGCTCTTCTGTGTGCTGCGCAACCAAAGCATCGACAAATGTCGAAACACCGTCCGACTCTTCAAGCGAAAGTCTTTAACTCTTCAAAGGAGTCTGTATATTTGTATTATTTCAATTGCACACTTTGATATTGTAATCTGTACATTCTCTCGTTGATTAGTGATTGCCCAACGCAAATGATCAAGGGTCGTGGGCCTTGAAGTAGAAGCCGGCCAAGACTCCGAAGCAAGTAAAAAGAACTTGTATTAATGTGCTGTGTTCTATTTTTTGCTGTGTACTCGATTAAATCCGAAAGATTTTCTAAGCGATATTCACCCCCCTCTATCGCTCTAACTCAATCCTACAATTGGTATCAGAGCGGGGGCTGCTCAATTTGGTGAAACCACCACTTGAGTATCTTTTTCAGTTTTTATTGATTTTTTTCTTCGATTATATTATCGAGCATTTTGTCTATCCTTTTTATCCCAGATTGCTAATCCAAGACAAAAAGTCATGGTACATTTTGTTTATTTTTGTCTTTACAAGTTTCTATTCTCGCTTCCTACTCAATGGCCATGCAAGAAGGCTACATCACCACACGACCCCCTCTCTTCTCTCTAGAAGATTTCGGTTATTTGAAGAGCCGAATGGAAGTTCACCTGAAGACTCAGGTGAATATGTGGATCATAATCCAAATCGGATTCAATCTCTCAAGAGACAAGCAAGGGATGTTATTGAGCTATGATAAATGGGATGCATCTACCAAAGATAGAATTGAGGCTGATGCAAAGGCGACACAAACCCTCCAATGCGGACTCATGAAGGAGGAGCTCAACCGGGTCGGACCTTTCAGCAATACCAGCGAACTATGGACTAAGCTAATAGAACTCTATGAAGGGACATCAGACACCAAGGTAAGTCGTCGTGATTTACTTTTAAATACACTTAATTCCTTCCCTAGAAATTCACTGTGGGCATCCATGGTTGATGCTTACAATGTTTCTAAGGTGTAACTAAAATAAAGTTAGACGAACTATTTTCAGAATTTGAACTATTAGGATGTATACTGAAAGCTTTGCTTTTGGTTAGAATACATCTACATTTTAAAGAGAATCAAAAAATTACACAGTGCATGTTTATATTAGTATGTGCACAAAACTGTCTAATACTTGACACTGAAGATAACATGGTGCGTGGTGTCGCACAGAAGATCATGTTATCAGGTTCCCTGCCGAAGTATAAGAAAGGGCTCACAACTGAGATGGAGTTGGACAAACCATCGGGATGGTTGTAGTATAATTAGGTGGGGTTTATCTTAACCATAGAATTGCACTAGTGTACTTTGTGTACATTGAGTAGGACCAAAAGGGAGGTCATCCAATTTTTGTACTGGCTTCGTAAATTGGATTAGACCTTGGATAATATTATGGAGTACGAGCTCTTAATCCCGAAATAATGACGGACATGTATTATTAATTATTATATCTTTGATTTACCAAAGGACGAGATCTATTTCGTTAGATCGATAGACCCGGTAAATTGGGAGATAATATTAATAATATGATGTGCTGTTGATTGTTGACGGAATCCGTGTCCTGGTGAGTCGGGATGATAATGCCCCCTTGGTGAGCTCAAAAAGGTCGTCATGTCAAATCTTGCAAGTGGACTATGGTCCGGCATGTCGAAAAGGTTGAGTGGTACTAATCAAGGATAAAGATGATAATTAATTTAATTATCAGTAAGTTAAATTAATTATTGAGCATGCGATATCTTAAATACGGGGAGATGGACGACTCGTAATATATGAAACACATATGAAAATATGGGGGTTGGTGAGGAAGTACAATGGGATCCTTTAGTGGAATGTATCACCATTAATGGATTGTGTTTGGATCCATTAGCGGGCCAGGAACCAACTCCTCCTCATGGTCCCTATCTTAGCCCTATAAATACCCCATAGGAGTCATGATACAAGGCTAACAATTTTGGAATTAATTCCAATTAATCATCCAACACATAATTTAAAAACCCTCTCACGTTTTTTCCTCCCCTCCACTCTCCTAGGTCACCGGCGGTAGCAAGGATTGTGGAGTTTTCTCCTCCGTCTTGCTTCATCTTCTTCCCCACTTCTTGGCCAATAATCGCAAGGATAAGGTGAGCCAAAGCTTCATCTTTTGTGATTCGTAGCAGCAAAGAAAAGGAAGAAGAGATGGTCGGTTTAGGTTGGGCGGCGCCGGGAAGAGAGGAAGAAGAAGGCTACGGGTAGAAGAGGAACGAGGGTTCTACTCCTTCTTATTCTCATCCGTTCTTCTCCTTCTCTTATGCGAGCTCAACCAAGGAAGCAGGAGGGTGGTCGACGGCAAGGATTGGTCCTTGAAGGCACCGCCGGGTGGAGGAAAAAGAAAGGTGGGCGGCGGGTTTTGGTGGAAGAAAAGAGAGCTTGTTCTTGGTCTTCCTCTTCGGTATCATCTTCCTCATCTTGTGGTCTTCATCTTGATAGATCGACAGGCGTGCTAGAGGGGGGGGTGAATAACACTTTTTCATTGACGTCTCTACAAGGTTGTTAGCGCAGCAGAAACAATAATATGCAAAGAACAATAAAACAATGCTAACAACAAAAATTTACTTGGTATCCACTCAAATGGGTGACTAATCCAAGGATCCAAGCACGTACACCACTTCCACTATGAAAAATCTCCTTCAGGTGGAGAAACTTTTACAGCGGTGTTGTCTTCCTCTTTACAGAATGTAGTGATTGAAGAGAGAGGAAGATGAGAGGACTTTTCACACGAGCAGCACTTCGTTACAGTACGGAACCGTACCATTCACGTGCAAAAATGTCCTCCTTTTATAGGAGAATAGGACAAACTCGCAGTCTATCCAGCCCCACACCAGTCGACTGCCCCTAGGGTAGTCGACTGGCCTAGCATTAATTGCTAGCCAACGGCTAGTTTTCGGGGTATACCAGTCGACTGCCTCTGGGCCAGTCGACTGCTAGAAGGCTGAAAACCTTCTGTGAGTTTTGGCAGTCGATTGCCCTCTTGCCAGTCAACTGCCCACTCACTTCTAGCCAATCTTCACATACTCCTTCATGTGTGCCTTCAGGTTCACTCCTTGGCTCGCCCCTTGAAGTCATCTTCCTCTGGCTCTCGTCCCTCAGATGCGCACACAAGCCTTCCCTTGGCTTGCTTCCATGCCACCCTTCACGTGTGCCCTTGAAGTCCACTTCCCGGCTTGCCCTTGGAGTCCTCCTCCCTCGGCTCTCATCCCTCGGATATGTTCACCATGTGTGATTCTCCAAGTCCTGCAAACTCAATCACACACATCAAATACAACATAACACTCTAACCTTAAACATATTCACACACACACATCAAAACCATGATCTTCCAAACAATCTCACCCTTTTTGATGTGTGGTAATATGTTTAAGTTTAGAGATAAATAACAGCCAACAATAATAGTAACAATACATAGCAATTGAAAAAAAAAATATAAGACATAGCAAACCTAAGAGGTAACCTCCCCCTTAATACATGTCTTCTCCTATTTTCAATTCTACTCATAATCCAAGTTAAGTTTCCACTTAACACTAAACAATATTAAAAATGTAAGACATATCAAAACCTAAGAAGTAACCTCCCCCTTAATCCATGTCTTCTCCCATTTTTAATCATCCAAGGTCTAAGTTAGACAAAATACCTTAAACCATCCATTTTAAGTCAAAATTCTAACTTAAACCACCCATTCTCCCCCTTTGACACCATCAAAATGATTGCCTCAAGCAACCCAACTCTATGGCATCAAATGAGAGAAAGTTGGATTTCTGAAAAAAAATCAGAATATGAAACTAGGCGTGCCAGTCGACTGCCCATGGGGCAGTCGACTGATACGCTATCAGTCAGAATTTTCAGCTTTTCTGCTGAATTTCAGAAACGTTCAGAAAAATCCAAAAAATTCCAAAAATTATAAAATTTCACAGACATGTTTGAAATGATATACTCTATCAAGGAAAAATATTAGTCCATATAAAATTTCAAACATGCTTGCTTTTTGATAAAAACTCAAAATCCTTGAAAACCACTAAGTTTTGTATCAAAATTACAACCTAATTTTGAAAACATATATCTTTCAAAAGCATGGCAAAGCATAGAAAACATAAAATGATTTTCAAAGGTTTAAAATGTCCAACTATGATCTTTGAGTAAAGTGTCCATTGATTAAACACTTGTCTTCCCCATAGTTGGTCTAGTTTTCATATTTTGATACTTTTAATGATTCAACAATATACCATAAGCACAAGTGAACCAAATGAATCACCCTAATAGATCAAGCACACTTTTTCAAATGTAATATCCCAAAATTCATCCTATACTTCTACAAAATACATTCCAAGGCCTCTTCTTAAGGATGTAAACTCCGATTCGGGAAGAGGCTTGGTAAAAATGTCCGCTAGGTTTGACTTTGATTCAACATAGTGTAGTTCTATGTCTCCCCTCGCCACATGATCCCTAATGAAGTGATGTTTCACTTCAATGTGTTTTGTCCTAGAGTGGTGAACCAAATTTTTGGTCAAGTTGATTATACTTACATTATCACACAGACCTTGATATAATGTAACTCATAATCTTCTAAAGTGTGCATGATCTAAAGGAGTTGGGAAACACACCCACCCATTGCGACATATTCTGCCTCCGTTGTTGATAGGACAGCGCATGGTTGTTTCCTACTACTCCAACTAACTAACGAAGACCCAAGGAATTGACACCCTCCACTAGTACTCTTCCTATCTAGCTTACATCCCGCATAATCCGAGTCGGTGTATCCAATAAGATCAACACTAGGGGTTCTAGGATACCAAAGTCCGACATTGAGGGTACCTTTGATATACCTTAGGATCCTCTTAACTACAACCAAATGGGACTATTTGGAACAAGATTGGTACATTGTACACATACCTACCGCAAAAAGTATATCAGGTCTACTAGCGGTTAGATATAGTAGGCTACCAATAATGCTCCTATATTGCTTAGAGTCTACCATTTTCCCTTCAAGGTCACTATCCATTTTCACATTTGTTCCTATGGGGGTAGATGCTACCTTAGCATTTTCTAGGCCAAATTTCTTTAGCATTTCCTTAGCATATTTAGTTTGAAAAACATGTGTACCTTCATTAGTTTGCTTCACTTGAAGACCTAGAAAGAAGGTTAACTCTCCTACAAGACTCATCTCAAATTCATTTTCCGTACATTTGATGAATTCTTGTAGGAAGTCATTATTTGTTGACCCAAAAATGATATCATCTACATACACTTGGGCAACAAATATGTCCTTATCCTTAGATTTTAGGAACAAAGTAGGGTCAATTGTTCCTCTCTTAAATCCCTTAGACACTAGAAATGATGAAAACCTTTCATACCAAGCCCGGGGAGCTTGTTTCAATCCATATAAGGCTTTTCTTAATTTGTAAACATGTCTTGGATAATTAGAGTCCTCAAACCCGGGGGGTTGTTCTACATAGACCTCTTCCTTAATGATCCCATTAAGGAATGTCGACTTCACATCCATTTGGTGAAGTGTGAAACCCATGTGAGCGGCATAGGCTAGTAGAATTCTAATGGACTCTAATATAGCTACGGGGGCATAAGTCTCATCATAATCTAATCCCTCAACTTTGTTATACCCCCTAGCTACCAATCTAGCCTTGTTCCTAGTGATTTTACCTTGATCATCTAATTTGTTCCTAAAGACCTATCTTGTGGTTACAATGGTGCAATCATTGGGCCTAGGAACCAACTCCCAAACTTCGCTTCTCTCAAATTGATTTAGCTCTTCTTGCATGGCTAAGACCCAATCTACATTTCCCAATGCTTCATCAATAGACTTAGGTTCTAATTGAGAGATTAAGGCTATTTGACTAGTTTGGTCTCTAAAATAGGATCTAGTCCTTACTCCTTGAGTGACATCACCCACTATTTGATCAATAGGGTGATCTTGATGATGTTTCAAGGGCCTAGAGGTTGTAGGTTCATTGACTACTTCTTCCTCGTCCTCTAGGTTACTTCTTATTCCCCCTAGATCATTGCTCTCCAAATGTAGATCTTGGGTTCTTTGGGCAAGGGGTTGGACTTCTTCCATATCCTTATCAATTGAGGCTTTTCTAAGGTAGGTATTTGTTGATTCATCAAAGTTAACATTTGAGGACTCCTCAATCACTTTTGTCCTTTTGTTGTAAACTCTATAACCCCTACTAGTTGATGAATACCCAACTACAATTTCCTCATCGGCTTTTGACTCAAACTTCCTTAGGTCATCTTTGGTATTTAAAATATAGACTTTACATCCAAAGACCTAAAGTAGTGGATTTGCGGAACTCTCCCATTCCACAATTCAAAGGGTGTTTTTCCTAGAAACCTATGTATTAGAACCCGATTTTGAATGTAACAGGCGGTGTTAACCGCTTCGGCCCAAAAGTAGCTAGGAAGGGAATATGCGTTAAGCATAGTCCTAGCAGCTTCTTGTAGGGCTCTGTTTCTCCTCTCAACTATCCCATTTTGTTGAGGAGTCCGTGGACATGAAAATTCATGCTTGTATCCATTTTCTACACAAAATTGTGAGAAAGTTGAATTTTGGAACTCCCCACCGTGGTCACTCCTAATTCGGTTAATTTTGAGATGTTTTTCATTTTCTACCCTTTTACTAAATCCTATAAAGATTTCTAGGGTATCGTCCTTATGTTTCAAAAAGATAACCCATGTAAACCTAGAAAAATCATCTACAATAACTAAACAATATTTACTCCCTACTAGTGAGGGAGTACTATGACAATCAAACAAATCAATATGTAAAAGTTCTAATGGTAAGGTAGTAGTGGTCAGGGTTTTACCTGTGTATGATGATTTTGATTGCTTACTCTCTTGACATGCATCACACAATTTGGTCTTCTCATACTTGATCATAGGTAGCCCCTTCACCAATTCTTCCTTGGCCACTCTTGCAATGCTTCTCATGTTGACATGTTCAAGCCTCCAGTGCCACAACCACCCTTCTTCTTCTTTAGACATGAAACACTTAGCCAAATTGTTAGTAGCATTAGCAAGATCAAGATAATATAGGTTAACCTCTCTATACCCTTCTAATATGACATTATTGGATTCATTTTGTCTTATTATGCACTTCCTAGCATGAAATTTAACCCTAAAGCCCACATCACATAACTGACTCACACTAAGTAAGTTAAACTTCATATCTTTAATTAAGAGTACTTTATGTATGGAAATTGTGGGAGATACCTCAATGGTGCCCCTACCAATAATTCTCAGTTTTCCACTATTTCCAAAGGAGACCGTCCCTTCTCTTAGGTAGCTAATAGTAGTGAACTTGCTCACATCTCTGGTCATATGTTTTGAGCATCCACTAACTACTATCCACATAGTTGAGGCCTCCTTCACCTTTACCTATACAACATAAAAAAACATACTCTTTTGGTACCCAAATTTTTGATACATAGGCATCATTTAAAAATCTTTTAGGTACCCATGCCCTCTTGGTGTTTCCCATAGCCCCTTGTCTCCTAGATGCTCCAACCCTACCCATGAGTGAGACAAAAGACACTTCCTTTGTTTTAGGCCTATATCCTAATCCGGCCTTGTTATAAACGGCCCTTTGACTATTAATTATCATATCTAGGTTGCTAGAGCCTACTTGGAATTTCCTAAGTGCCTTTGTGAGGTCATCTACCTTTTTCCTAAGTTCCCTATTTTCAGTTTCAAAACATGAATCATGTGATGCAAGAGAACAAGCATGTAATTCTTCCTTAAGTTTTGTAGACTCTACTCTAAGCATGGCAATTTCATTTTTTAGTTCCTTAATCTTACTTCTAGCCTTAGCTAAATCCATGTTAGTGCTAAAAATAATCTTAACTAAAGTAGAGGAGGGTAAGTGGTATACCTCACTTACCGAAGCTTTTGACTCGGATGATGATGAAGAGGTGCTCTCATCTTCACTGCTTGAGCTTCTTTCATCATCTGATGAGTCTGAGTGGTCCAGTGCCATGAGAGCAAAATGTGAAACTTGCTCTTCTTCTTCCTCCGAGGATGATGGATCATCCCAGGTCGCCTTGAGGTTGGTGGCACCCTTCTCCTTTCCCTTCGACCTCTTCTTGTCACCTTTCTTCTCCTCCTCCTTCTTGTCATCCCTTCTCTTTAGTTGAGGGCACTCGTTCTTCATGTATCCCTCTTGGTGATAGTTGTAGCATATGATGTCCTTGGCCTTACTCTTGCCTTTGGACCCTTTCCTAGCATAAGACTTGTTAGAAAAACTTTTGAAAGCCTTACGCATCTTCCTTACCATGAAAGCCTCTTGATCGCTATCCATGGAGGCACTGGACTCCTCTGAGTCGGATGAGGAAGAGTAGACCACCTTCTTCTTCTCCTTTTCTACAATAAAGGTTATACCTTTCTCTTTGGCTGAAATGTTAGCTTGCTCGTGCAGTTCAAATTCACAAAACAAATCATCTAATTTAACTAAAGATAAATCCCGTGATACTTTGTAGGCATCCACCATAGATGCCCACAAGGTAGTTCTCGGGAAGGCTTGTAGGACATACCTGACGATATCTCGGTTTTCGATCTTTTCTCCAATCACATGGAGTTCGTTGATGACCTCCTTCACCCTTCCATGTAGCTGGCTGACAGTCTTATTGCTCTTCATGGACAGGGATTGGAGTTGGGCCACGAGCAAGTCCTTCTTTGCTCTTCTGGACTCGTTTGACCATTCGTTCAGTTCCACCAGTTTGTCCCATAATTCCTTGGCGCTCTTGAATGACCCCACCTTGTTGAGTTGCCCTTTGAGTGCCCGCATTGAAGTGTGGTGGTGGCCTTGGCATTGGACTGCACCCTCTTCATGATCTCCTTCAACCAGGATCTCATGGGTGTCGGTTCCCCTCTTTCATCGACGGGTGCTTCGAATCCATCTACAATGCTAATCCAATTTTTAATATCGTTCATAAGATAATATTGTATCCTACCTTTCCAGTACGTGAAATCATTCCCGTCGTAGAAGGGTGGTCGTGCAGTACTATATCCCTCTTGAAACGCTATTTAAACATTGCTCTGGTTGACGGTGAGTTCTTCCGAAACGAACCGGCTCTGATACCAACTGATAGATCAACAGGCGTGCTAGAGGGGGGGGTGAATAGCACTTTTTCGTTGACGTCTCTACAAGGTTGTTAGCGCAGCGGAAACAATAGTATGCAAAGGACAATAAAACAATGCTAACAACAAAAATTTACTTGGTATCCACTCAAATGGGTGACTAATCCAAGGATCCAAGCACGTACACCACTTCCACTATGAAAAATCTCCTTCAGGTGGAGAAACTTTTACAGCGGTGTTGTCTTCCTCTTTACAAAATGTAGTGATTGAAGAGAGAGGAAGATGAGAGGACTTTTCACACGAGCAGCACTTCGTTACAGTACGGAACCGTACCATTCACGTGCAAAAATGTCCTCCTTTTATAGGAGAATAGGACAAACTCACAGTCTGTCCAGCCCCACACCAGTCGACTGCCCCTAGGGTAGTCGACTGGCCTAGCATTAATTGCTAGCCAACGGCTAGTTTTCGGGGTATACCAGTCGACTGCCTCTGGGCCAGTCGACTGCTAGAAGGCTGAAAACCTTCTGTGAGTTTTGGCAGTCGACTGCCCTCTGGCCAGTCGACTGCCCACTCACATCCATCCAATCTTCACATACTCCTTCACATATGCCTTCAGGTTCACTCCTTGGCTCGCCCCTTGAAGTCATCTTCCTCTGGCTCTCGTCCCTCGGATGCGCACATAAGCCTTCCCTTGGCTTGCCTCCATGCCACCCTTCACGTGTTCCCTTGAAGTCCACTTCCCGGCTTGCCCTTGGAGTCCTCCTCCCTCGGCTCTCATCCCTCGGATATGTTCACCATGTGTGATTCTCCAAGTCC
Organism: Boesenbergia rotunda; assembly: GCA_024364735.1. Classification (NCBI taxonomy): domain Eukaryota; kingdom Viridiplantae; phylum Streptophyta; class Magnoliopsida; order Zingiberales; family Zingiberaceae; genus Boesenbergia; species Boesenbergia rotunda. Next base: position 138,758 of record JAGFNQ010004030.1, on the reverse strand, counting down.
TGCAAACTCAATCACACACATCAAATACAACATAACACTCTAACCTTAAACATATTCACACACACACATCAAAACCATAATTTCCCAATCATTTTAGGGTCGATTGCCTCAACACATCTCCCTTGGTATGCGCAAGCTCGAAGTTGGGAGAAGGAACAACCAGTGCAAGATAGAGAGGAGAAGGTGGTTGTCAGAACCCTAGATTCTAGGGTTTGGCGCAAGAGTGTTGGAGGTGGAAGAAACACCTCTCCCCTAGGGTTTCGGCCAAGCTAGGGTGGAGGAGTTAGAGCCTTGGTGACTCCGCGTCTTGGTAGATCATCGCCCACACGACGTCCAGGAGGGGTGGGTCATAAGGTAGAAGACTGCGAGGTAAACAACGAGGTATAATTCTCCCGAGCTCCAGTTTTATTTTGTTATGTTTTAATTGTGACATATTACTTGGCTTCGTCATTTTATGTATGTTAGTTAATTATTTTGATTCGTTATCAAATACAATAATTAATTAATTGGACTCCGAAGATAAACACAAAAATCGGGGATCCAAATCGTCGTCTTTTCCGCGGTTAATTAATCCGGAAAGTTACAAGGCCTTAACCTCGGTTTCGGCAAAGTTGTAACTTGGATTATTTAACACGACGACGAGTCGGTCGTTAGAGGGTCAGGTCTCTATTCGGATTAAATTTTATTTTAATCCATAGACATAGAGAGGTCTCTCAAATACGACCACGTGGTTGTCTTGGAAACCGCCAAGCCATACCCTACAATTGGTATTAGAGCTGTGTTTCCGGTTTTGTGTGTTTAAGATTCGGTTATTTTTCTGCACATTATCATGTACATTGTTTTGCTGGATAATTTTTGGATGTGCATAGGCTAACTTTGTGTTGCAGGCACTAGATTCCAACTATTATGACAATTATGATCTTTGTATGTGATTGGTTGTGTTTTGATGCAAATTAATTGAATCCTCGGGGTTGACAAGGCTAGATAAGTTATTTAATTTTTGTAATTAAATATGACACTTATTTAGCCAAGCTTTCTATTTACTTTTGATCAAGATGACATGTACACTCCTTTGTGGAATCCTTCATGGTGGCTTGCGCATGGATAGGATGCAGTGGACGAGGTGACGACACGACTGGAGGCGCATTGGAGACCAAAGCCATAATAGTTGAAAAAATCTAGGATTTTTTCATAGCTCTATTATTTTTGGTTTATGTGCTTGTTGTGTGTGTGCATGTGAAAAACCTCAACATAAATAACTAAGTGGGAGAGGGAGCCTAAGGGTCCCATGACCTTCATTACAATCTGATAAATGATGTGAACAAGTCTGTGTGTCGGCTCTGAGTGCCTTCCTCCCCATCGGATGAGCTTGTTCTGTGGATCACTAGGTCAGAAAAGACTATAGGAAATTATTGAAGAGCGTGTATACTTCCCCATCGGAAGGCACATAATCGAAAATAATCTTTCTTAGTGTCGTGTAATGGTAAACACTTAGATACAAATAATAGTATTCTCCCCATCGGAGTCACTTCTATTATTTGTAGGGTCGAAGAGGACCAACTATTAATTTTACTTGTCAGAAAGTTAGGATGACAAGATAGTAAAATTAATGGCTAAAATCTCCTCTCACAAATGAAGAATTCGTATACGTCCACACCATCCTGGCATGCGAAATTCTCAGTGTTTTGAGGTGTTGGTAGATTTTGTAATAAATTGTTTTTGGGGTGTTAATTTATTTTTGAAATCTAAAGTGTGTGATTAATATGATTCTCAGATGCTTTAAAATGGATCTAGACCCACTTGACCTAGCTCAAAGAGAAAACCAAATTAATGCCCCTAATAATAATAATGATTGGGAATTAAATATGGACTTTGTCTCTACTGTCGAGGAACCCAGGTGAGATCTTGCCGAGTTCTGTACCGGAAAGCCTAGTGAGATTAATACTGAAGAGGAGTTTGAATATTTTAGGAAATGGTTAGAAGCAGACGAGACGACCGAAGGTCATCAAAATCAGGCTTCATCCATTACCAGTGATAAAACATCCAAACTTGATGAACTCTTCGGTCAAAGTAATCGAGCCGCTAGGCAGAAGGTAATGAAGAACTTGACTACAACCATCTTGGTTGAGGGTATGCCCGTAAGGGAACATGTCCTCAAGATGATGGCTTGGTTGAAGGAGATGGAAATCCTTGGAGCACAGATCGATGGGGAAACCTAGGTCGATCTCATTCTCCAATATCTACCAGTGAATTTTGAGAAGTTTCGCCTAAGCTACAATATGGACAAGCGTTCATATTCGTGGGCAGAGCTTTTGATAGAACTCGAGGCGGTAGAGGCATTTTCTCTTTAGGGTGCACAGACTTTCATTGCCCAAGATGTTTCTACTTCTAAACTAAAAGGAAAGAAGAAGAAGAAACAATGTGAGGTAATGAAAGTAGTAGGATTACAGGGACCTCAGGGATGCATGAAGAAGCCGAAAGGCAAGTGCTTTGTGTTCAAGCAGTCAGGACATTGGATGATGGATTGTCCCCATCGTTAGAGTAGTACCACATGTATATTTTCTTCTTATGTCGTTATAACATGTTTAGCGGTGGTATCTACTGGTACCTGGTGTGTAGATACGAATGCCACTAATCATGTCTGTATTTTTGTGTAGGGGTTCAGGAAACCCGACGGCTAGCTGAGGAGGATATTACTGACTACATGGATAGGCTATGGAGATGACTTTTTATAGTGTGAGTTTTATCTATTTCATTTATGACTTTATCATAGGTTGACATAGTTTTAGCTTTATAGAGATTGCTTTTATGTACTTAGTTTTTGGAATAAACTTTGTTTAGTTTCTGGAATAAGATATTTTTTATTGCTTTTATTTGTTAAATGTGGAATAGAAGGAATGTCTAATAAGGTACATAGATAGACAATTAGTACATAAAACCAAAAACTCCCATGATGCAACTAATAGCTTATCATCTTAACTAATGTAAGCAAAAGGTTCCTTTCAAGTAAAACCAAACATATATTTTGTCTCTAAGATTTGGTTTGTTAAACTTTAGTCGGATTCAAAAGTGATTAACCAATAAGCCGTAGGGTTCATTGGTTATGGAAGACTTGTCTTCCTTAAGATACTTTTGACTCTCACTAGGGTAGTAACAAAACCAAATAGGCTTGTTCTAAGCCTAGGGGCATAGAGCCAAAAGTATGTAGGAATTGATTCGTCCTGATAAAGTCCTTAAACTATCTAGAATAGAGGTGCCCTTGAATACTTTGTTTATCTGATAAACAAATATTCAAAGGACACAGTACATGTACTTGATGTACTGCAAGACTGAATACTTTGATGAGATCAAAGAGTTCGAGTCTGATGCAGAAGAAACATCAGAGTAAAAGTATTGTGACATTATGAATAGATCATGATGACAAATATCTCTAGGGATAGTTGTAGGACTTACTTATCAGAGAATTGAGATTTGATTCCAATTCATAGCACCTAGTGCACCCCAACAGAGTGGTGCAACACAAGGATGGAAGAAGGTCTCTTAAGCTAATTGGTTAAGAAGATGATAAGCTTCTCCGAGATTAGCCAAATTTGTTCAAGGGATATGTCCTGGAAACGAAAGTATATATGCTTGATTCTGTCTAGGTCAGTAGTCTCTTAAAACCATAGAGATGTGGACTAAGTAAAGGCTTAGTCTAAGGCATGTTCAGATTATGAGTAGTTCAGCACTAGTGCTGAAAACAGACACAAACAAGTCGGAATCTAGTGCATATGTTCGTAGGTTATCCTAAGGGAACAATAAGGTGGTTTAATAGTCCTAAGGATCAAAGGACATTCGTTGGGACGGATGTCTGATTCTTAGGAAAAGGACTATGTAATAAAACCACAAGTCCAGGTGTAGAGTTACTCTGAGTAAATTAAATAGAAGGACATTCTGATCTTAGTACCGGCTATACAAGAGGTAATACCACAGGACACTACATCTCGTGTCACAAAAGATACACAAGGAACCCTGTCACAGTGGGAGGGTTGTTGCTCAACCTAAAGGAAGTATCATGTTCTTGGAGAGTCTATGGACTGGGTCCTAAGTGAACATGAACCGGATCCCTAGATTTATGACAAGGATCATCCGCTTACAAGCGATAAATCCTATATTATGGGTTTGTTCAAAGGACAGATAAGATTGTGTATATAATCAATGTGACAGAAATGAAGTGGTATTCTTGTACTATACATAGATAATATTTTGTAAGTTGGCAACAATAACGGAATATTGTCAGACATAAGGTATGGTTGTTCGTACAATTATGAAGGACTTGAGAGAAGTAAGGGACATCCTTGGGGATCAATGATCTAAGGGATCTCCAGATAAGGATGATGTACTAATCTCAAGCATCATATAAAACATTATCCTAGCTCATTCTAGCATGGATACCTCCAAAAGAAAATTTTGTACTTTTCAGTTTTGAAGCTACTCTATCTAAGAGATATGTTTGGATTATCAAAGGTGATAGAGTAGGTAATGACAGTTCCTCTAGCATCAGCTAAAGGAAGTCTCTTGTTTGCTAGAAATGAGTCCAGATATCTGTTGTGCCGTGGGCATAGGTAACAGATATTGGAGTAACCCCAGGTCAAGGAAATTGGAATGTCATAAAAGCATGTATTAGTGCCTGAGAAGGATTAAGGACTATATTCTGATTTACCGGGCAGACTAATTTCCTGTGGGTTATATGGATACAAAATTCCAATCTAGATAGGGGCGTATATAAATATTCCTTGGGTTTATGTTTACTTTTAGGAGGTAGAATCATTGTATAGTAGAGTGTTGCGCAGTGTCTATGTGATGGGCCCTACTATAGAGGCTGGATATTTGGCAGCTTGCATGGCAGCAAATATAGCTACATGGTCTGGTAACCTCAAGATGGACTTCGATATGATTTCTGGTTTGCTCAGGGCTATCAAATTAGATGTGATTAAAATGGTGCAGTTGCAAACTCAAAGGAATCATGAGTTCATAAGGCGAGTAAACACATAGAGCGCAAGTACCACACAGAAGAGGAATAGCTGTTGTTGCCTAGATTGTATCAGAAATAACCTAGGTAGATCATTTCACTAAGGCCTTAGTAGCGAAAGCTTTTAGGCATGTGAAGGATCTGTAGGTCAGATGTATAACATTTTGAATACAACAAAGTCTTTGAGTATAAGTGGGAGATTGTTAGGATGTATACTGAAAGCTTTGCTTTTGGTTAGGATACATCTACATTTTAAAGAGAATCAGAAAATTACACAGTGCATGTTTATATTAGTATGTGCACAAAACTGTCTAATACATGGCACTGAAGATAACATAGTGCGTGGTGTCGCACAAAAGATCATGTTATCAGGTTCCCTGCCGAAGTATATGAAAGAGGCTCACAGCCGAGATGGAGTTGGACAAACCATCGGGATGGTTGTAGTGTAATTAGGTGTGGTTTATCTTAACCATAGAATTGCACTAGTGTACTTTGTGTACATTGTGTAGGACCAAAAGAGAGGTCATCCAATTTTTGTATTGGCTTCGTAAATTGGATTAGACCTCGGGTAATATTATGGAGTACGATCTCTTAATCCTGAAATAATGACGGACATGTATTATTAATTATTATATCTTTGATTTACCAAAGGGCGAGATCTATTCCGTTAGATCGATAGGCCCGGTAAGTTGGGAGATAATATTAATAATATGATGTGTTGTTGATTGTTGACGGAATCCGTGTCTTGGTGAGTCGGGATGATGATGCCCCCTTGGTGAGCTCAAAAAGGTCGTCATGTCAAATCTTGCAAGTGGACTATGGTCCGGCATGTCGAAAAGGTTGAGTTGTACTAATCAAGGATAAAGATGATAATTAATTTAATTATCAGTAAATTAAATTAATTATTGGGCATGCGATATCTTAAACACGGGGAGATGGATGACTCATAATATATGGAGCACATATGAAAATATGGGGGTTGGTGAGGAAGTACAATGGGATCCTTTAGTGGAATGGATCATCATTAATGGATCGGGTTTGGATCCATTAGCAGGCTAGGAACCAACTCCTCCTCATGGTCCCTATCTTAGCCCTATATATACCCCATAGGAGTCATGATACAAGGCTAACAATTTTGGAATTAATTCCAATTAATCATCCAACACATAATTTAAAAACCCTCTCACTTTTTTTCCTCCCCTCCTCTCTCCTAGGTCACCGGTAGCAAGGATTGAAGAGTTTTCTCCTCCTTCTTGCTTCATATTCTTCCCCACTTCTTGGCCAACAATCGTAAGGATAAGGTGAGCCAAAGGTTCATCTTTTGTGATTCGTAGCAACAAAGAAAAGGAAGAAGAGGTGGTCGGTTTAGGTTGGGCGGCGCCGGGAAGAGAGGTAGAAGAAGGCTACGGGTAGAAGAGGAAGGAGGGTTCTACTCCTTCTTGTTCTCATCCGTGTAGGACCGGTGGCGTCGATAGAGGGGGGGGGTGAATATCAACCTTGAAAAACTTCATAGAAAACTCGTCGATCGTTCTAGACTCAGAGCGTTAGTGCAGCGGAAAAGTAAAACAAAACCAATAAAACAAATAGACACAGCAGACACGCGGGATTTATTTTCTTGGTTCCCGACCCCCCTGGATCAGTACGTCCAAGGCCTATGTACTCGGCGTGAGTCCACTATTGGCCGCCTTTCCAGAATTTATGGAGGTGGAGAAAACCCATCTTACAGTTGATAATTACAATGAAAAAGATATTCAATTAAGTGCAGAATAATTAAAAGCAAACCAACTAATTTAGGTCGAAACCTTGGCCGAACTGGACCTCCGAAGTGTCGTGCACTTCCTCTTAGAGCCTCCCGGTCGTAGAGCCTCGTCTTTAGTGCGTTGTCGTCTATCAGAATGATCAGAATCGCTCTGGAAAGTTGTGTCTGAAGTAGAGGGGTCGAAGCCCCTTATATAGGCTTTATTCGGGCGCCTGTGATGATGGGGGCGCCCCTATAGACTTGGTCAAACTTTATCCCTGTGCCGAACTCATCATAGCTGATAAAACCTTTGACCTGGGTACCTACATGAACTCGGGCGCTGATAGACCCAAAAGAGCTGTCACGAATGTGGGTCTCAAATTTAGAATATTTATAAGCTGGAAACCCTTTTTGCAATCAAAGAATAAAAGCGTAGTAAAGGGGCCTCAGGTCGTATTTTTCCTAGGGCTAGTTGAGATTGGTTGATTCGAGCTTGAATTTATGTGTCGTCAATATTTTTTTGGGTTTCAAATAAAATCTGGTGTTTGGTTTCAAATAGACAAGAAAATGCAATGAAAAGGAAGGAAAAATTAACTAAGTGAACTTAAGCAAATAAAGGCAACTAAAGACTCAACTAGTGGGAAAATTATCCAACTAATGACTTAACCAATTTTGGAAGACCAATCTTAGTTCAAATTGCAAAACAAATGCTAAGCAAGAGAATCAAAATGATGCTAACATTTCCGAATTAAGCTAATGCAAACATCTGCTTCATGAATCTAAATTAACACAAACCAAGGCTAAGCAATCCAAAACAAATTGATAGGAAGTAAATGCTGAAATGAAGATAGAGTTAAAAAGCAAGGACTAATCTATTCAGACTCAACCTAAAACTGAACCTATGTGCAAGACTGCAAAACTGTGTGCAGAAATTTAGCAACAAGTCAGACACAAGACATGTAACTGAGCTGGAATTTATGCTCTATCCTAAGGATCAGTAAGCTTAAGTAAAACTCATGTTCCTTTGGCATAAACTCATAAGCTCATAGCTGAAATTTCTGAAACGAAACTGAACTTGCAGAATTTTGAAATCTGATACACTTCGGCTGAGAACTACTGCAGATTACGAGATTAAAACCTTTTAAGAAACAACCAGCTACAATGGAACTCAGACAAGAAAACTAAAATAAACTTGATACAAAATTCAGAAGTGCTCACAGGAAATGAAACTGATACACAGCAGGGAATAAAACTGAAACGCAAGGTAAAAAGAAACTGATATGCAGCCTGAAAAACTAGAATGCAGAAACAAATCTGGCACGCAAGCAATGATTTGTGAAAGAAACTGAAATTTAATCTAATTGCTCACTAACAGGCTTCCATCTAATACTATTGCAGAATTGAAACTAATTGAAGCAAGACAAATCCGAAAACTAAACTTAATAAGCTAGAAATTGCAGAAACAGGGTAAGAAACTGATACGCAGCTACCTCAAGTTGATATGCAAGCGACAAACAAAAAATACACTGAAATTGAATACAATTGCTCCTTGAACAAGTTCACTAGCTAACTACTTGCAAAATGGAACCTAATTACTGCTGAAACAATTCAGAAAAGGAAATTACAGCAATGATACGAAAACAGAAATGAAATTGCAGCTAAAATTTAAACTACTGACAGAAATAGAAATGCAATAAGAACTAAACTCCGATGCCTTCCCTAGCTCGAGATCCTCTTGCCGTCACACAAAAGTGAGCCTCAAACCCCTCAGCTCCATAGATTATCGGGAAAATCTGTCTCTGTATTGAATGCAACTCGAATCTGCTCAAGTCTTAAGAAAACTCATCCGATCTGATTCGATCTCGTTAAGTTGGATCGCGATGGTGATTTGGAGATGATCAGAGCTCAGACGAAGACCCTCCGGCTAGCTCAGATATAATGGAAGTGGCACCAAACGAGATCTAATCATCCAAATGACAGATCTGAAGAAACCCTCATTCAACCCTGTTTTTGAGCAACTTGGAGCTGAAATCTTCACGGCAACAGACTTCCAATGATCCAAATCTTGATCCAGGAATGTAAACGAAGTGGTCACGCCCTGCACTGAAGAAAACTTGAAGAAAAGCAGTAGCCAAAATGGAGAAGATGAACTGTGCGAGGAAGACTTGTGAAGACACGACAACAGATCTGAAACAGGGAGTTGGTTTAAGTAGTTAAACAGTGAACGACTAAGATTCTTTCAATTCCATCCAACGGTTGATCTTCGTCCGATTTGACTCAAACATCCCAGATCTTGAACAAGGGTCAGGATCATCCTCGGGGTAGCTCGGATCTGCCAGATTTAAAGCGGATGGCTCAGATCAAGCTGATCTTTGAATGGATGGTCTAGATGCCTCTGATCGTGATCGAACGGCTAGATAATCTCAGATTGGGCTAAAACCTTCAGATCTTGATCCAAGTGCTTGATCAACCTTAACCCCAGCTCGGATTGATCAGAAGTTCTCATATGGCCTAGATCTAACCGTTTTTACATCGGACGACCCATATTCGTCAACGCTTGATCACTTGATCCAGTCCACTTTTGACTCAACATTTGACCCAACATAACCTAGGTCCCTGATCCTTTCAAGCCTACAAAAGTAGATCAAAAATTTAGTGACAAAACAACTCAAATATATCAAAATTTGCAATTAGGTCCAAAAAGAATATAAATCCTAGAACCTAGGGTAAATCCATCATTAAGCAATTAAAATATGGGTCAAACACAGATTTTAGCATATAAAATGATCAATAAAATGATACTTATCAGACGCCTGTATCATCCCGGGCACCTGAATGGAAGCCTGTTCTGCGTTCCTTCACAAAATTATTTTTTGTTTCTCTAACTCAGGCGCCCCTATTGATGGGGGCGCCTGACTTCTAGGCTACCAGGTGCGTTGTGTGTTGTTTCCCTGCTTTGTCTTCCATTCTTGGTACCTGCAAGATATACGAATATAAAGCAAATATACATACAATATTAACCTTAAGGACTTGGTTCTGACTTTCGGATTTCCATGAAACCCTAGGTCGAACCGACGCAAGTTCCCACCCCCGAGAACGCGCCTTTCACCTACTCCATTCAGGAGATGGTTGCCACCCCAGTCCTTCGGGTGGACTTTTGCTTAGCCTCCGATACTCCCGGATCTCGAGACGTCCGAACCCCGACCCGTCTCTATTTCTGTCCTTAGTCATCGCTTAGTTAAGTTGCTCAGTCCCTCAGACCAAGACTTCGTGCCCAAACCCTATGTCCAGGACTTCGGTGCCCAACCCTCGGCCAGGTCTTCGTGCCCAGTCCTCGACCAAGACTTCGGTGCCCAACCCTCGGCCAGGTCTTCTTGCCCAGTCCTCGACCAGGACTTCGTGTCCACCTTCCGAGTAGGTCTTCGGTGCCCAGCCCTTTGCCAGGACTTAGTGCCCAATCTATGATCAGGACTTAGTGCCCAATTCTTCGAACCAGGACTTATTGCCTAGATTTACTAGGACTTTGGTCCATTTTGTTACTCCTCTCTTAACTCCCATTCTCTTGTTTAATGTATCACTGACTTAAGTATATTGTCAAACATTAAAACACTTAGAGGAGGACATCACTATGCAACTTGCACCAACAATCTTCCCCTTTTTGATGTTTGACAATATCTTAAGTTAGATTGGTTGAAAGAGCTAAATTTTAACTCTTGGGATCAAAATAAAAATGATCTAAGTTTTGAAAATCTTATTTTTGATCCTCTAGGGAAAACTAGGAAACTCTCCCCCTTTTTGAAAAATATTCTGATTTTTTTGATCCTTTGGAAAGAGAAGTTAAAAATTTATTTCTAACTTAAGGCGCATCTCTCCCCCTTTGTCATACATCAAAAAAACCAAAAAAAAACTCTTGCACCAACAATGAAAATATTTTGTTCTTTTGAAAAATACTTAGTATAAATTTTTAAAAGCATAGTAATACTAAGTACTTAAATTTACATAATAAATCTATTTTGAAGAGTATTGTGCAATTCTGAAAAATATTTTGTATTTGTAAGAAGATGTTTGATCTGAAAAATTTTCCTTAGAAAAATTTTAGAAAAGATTTTTCAAGTGTTTTTGAGAAATATTATGATTTTTGAAAAATGCAAGTACTTTTTGAGAAATATTATGATTTTTGAAAAATGAAAGTACTTTTTGATAAATATTATGATTTTTGAAAAATACAGGTATTTTTTGAGAAATATAAGAAACTTTGAATGATATTATGCAATTTTGACAAAAATTTACAATTTTGGAAAGTATAAGTACTGTTTTGAAAAATATTAGCTTTTGGAAGATATATATTTTACTTTACTAGATTTCTTTTCCAGTCTGACACAATCCTAGGAAGCCTTGTTAACTACAAGGATATTTTCCTAAGTGTCCTGGAAATTCTTCAAACTCAAGTAAATATTATTTTTTAAACTAAATTTTGGAAAAAAAATGATAGTACTTTGAAAATATATGCTAGTACATTTTGAAAAATGTATGAACTTTTGAAGACACAACATTTTACTTGACTTTGTTTATTTTCCAGTCTGACACAATCCTAGGAAACCTTGTTGACTACAAAGACATTTTCCTATGTTTCCTGGAAAAATTTTCCAAACTCAAGAAAAATATTATTTCAATTTGATTAACACTAGATAAATTTTTGAAATAATAATCTTTTTAAAGAGAGATTATTAAACTGATAGTATTTGAAAGGAAGATACTTATGTTTTAAGAATGATTTGAAAATACCGTGCATGAAAACATATCACCTTGAAATATTCAATAATTCTATTAATTTGCCCTCCCCCTAAACTTGACCCAGTCCTGGGAAGCTTGTTGACCACAAGTACTCTTCCTCTGAGTCTTTAGGATTTGGTTCAGATCAAAAAGAATTATTTAACAATTTCAAAAATAATTGCCAATAAAAAATTAAAACAACTTGTCAGAGAATGTTCTTTTGAGACTCCCCCTAAATTTGACACATCCTAGGAGTCCTTGTTGATCATGAGGCAGATTTCCTCTGTGTCTTTTAGGGTTTATCAAAGTCAAAGCAACAGGTAATTTTTGAAAATATAATTTTTAGAGCATAAGCCTTTTTCGAGAACACAAGTGATAATGATTTAAAGTACAGTCTTTGAAAAGTATTTTCAAATGATAGTAATGTTTAAGGTGCAGTTTTCGAAAATCATTTCAAAAGAATGAAAACACTCCCCCTGTACCTGATACTGTTTGACTCTATCTAAGTGTCTTAAGGAACTTTAGTGTTGTCCTAAGAGGCTTGTGTCTAATTGCATGAGTCAAACAATTTTCAAAAGGATATAATTTTTGAAAACATATCATATATTGACAATTAGACAAGCATGAAATCTATAAAAATATTATTATGTTGAAGCACTATTTTGAAAATATATTTTTAGAAAAATATTCTAACCATTTTGAAAACACTTATTCAATTTTTTTGTCCTTAAAATATCACCCATTTTAGTTGTCTCAATACAGCAAGCATGATTGCCTTATGGGTGTATTGTGATATGCTTGAATCATTTTTTCTTAATTTATTATTAAATCTAAGATTTAATTGAAACCTGTGTTAGATTCAAATATGCCAATAGTAAAGTGAATTTGATTTTCAGTAATTGACTTCCAGGTCTTGGCGAGGCACTAGGCCTTCTTTGGCCATAGCCTTATTTGATCATCAATCCTTTTCTTGACAAAGCCTTTTATAGAAAATTCATCTTCAAGTTACTTCTTGAGAGATTTTGGTTTAACTAGCTTAGGTTTTGGATCGGTAGCTTCGGCTAGTTCGACCAGACTAAACAGACCAAGTAGAATATACTTGACCTTATTAGAAGGGCTTCCCTAACGTTCTATCATCTCACCTCCGCCTAATACTAGGTTGTTCAAGTTTCAACTATTCTTCTTCCTATAACCATTCTAAATCATGAATAAAATTTAAACGTGAATGACATGGCATATATTAAAGAAAATAGCAGATGCATGTCCATGGCATTAATGCATGGTTCAAACAAGTCAAAAGACATTTTAATTAAGTTTCTAAAAATGTATCAAATTCCCGATTTGATAGATATCGTGTGAACCCGCGAATATGCCAACCCACATTGACATATTTAATGTTATTAATTTTAATTGTTACAGTTTGGGTAAAATTTTATTTTAGTTCAAGTTTAAGTTATTTAAGATTTAGTTGGATTCAAGTTAATTAAGAATTAATTGAAATTGAATTAATTAGAAATTAATTGAGGTTGAATTAATTAGGAATTAATTAAAATTTAGTTGAATTAATTAGAATTTGATTTAATTAAGATTTACTTGAATTAATTTGAATTTGAATTTGAATTTCATTTAATTAAGATTTAATTGAATTAATTTGAATTTTAATTTAATTAAATTTGAATTAATTAAGATTTAATTGAATTTGAATTAATTAAGATTTAATTTGAATTTGAATTAATTAAGATTTAATTGAATTTGAATAAAGATTTAATTGAATTTGAATTAATTAAGATTTAATTTGATTCAGGATTAATTTAAGTTAATTAATGATTAATTTAAGTTGATTAAATTAAATTGAGGATTAATTTCGAATTAATTAACATTTACATTAATTACTTAAGGACTAATTAAAGTACAAAATTAATTGATCTTAAAACTAAAGGATTAAATTAAGGCATAAAAATTACTTAAAATTTAATCAAAGTTTTTAAGGTTGATCTTGATTTAATTTTCAAGATATCTAGGTTGGTCAAAAGTTGTGGATCTAATTTCATCATCTTCATTATTTCGAAGATTTCTGACTCATCTACTATTTCTTCCTTATTTATCCTTTCAAGTTTTTCCAATAATTCTAGTTTATTTGAATCTTTGTGAACTTTATTGACTATGACCTTAATCTTAGAAAATTTCATCTCCTCCTCAAAATTAGATCTTTCAATATCCTCAAAGTAGGAGGAGTAGTATGGGCCACTAGTTAAAGTTTTATAATAATCTTTAACATTATTTATAATTAAATTATCATCTAAAAGAATTTTATCTTTATTATCCTCAAGAATATCAGAGATATTTTCAATAATTTCAGAGTTATCTTCAGAAATATCTTTGAGATTTTCAAATTTGAATTCAGTCTTATCCTTAAGATTTTCAAATTTGAATTCAGTATTATCCTTAATATTTTCAAATTTGAATTCAGTGTTATCCTTAGGATTTTCAAATTTGAATTCAGTGTTATACAAAGGATTTTCAAATTTGACTTCATAATTATCCGAATTGTTAGAGTTTTCAGTATTAATTTCAGTAATTTTATTAGATCTATTTTCAGAATTAAAATTAAGATTAATTTCAGAATTAATTTTAAAGATTAATTTATTGGTATTGATAATTAAAGAGTTAATTTTTGATAGTTTATTACTGTCTACATTATCTACTTGATCATGCAAGACATTATAGTGCCAATTTACACAATTTAATTTTTTAGTAAAATTATCTAAATAATTTACATAAGAAATTGCAAGAGATTTAAAAATTTTTGGAACATAAAATTTACGTACCTTTGCCGGACATTTATTTTTGTAGTGTCCGTATTTTTCGCATTTGAAACATCGTACGTGACTTTTGTCTCTCCAGATTCCTGGCGCTGGTGCCTCCTTTGCCGCCGGTGAGGAACGATTTTTACAAGTAGGCACTGATTTTTATAGTGTCATCTCTCCCTGCACGTGAAGCATATAATATGGAATTTAAAATTTGACATTAAAATTAAAATGTACCTGATTCACCCCTGGGCTCCCCCTCAACTCCTGGCGTCATTGCTCCGTCGGCGGTTAGTTCGGGGAAGAGCGGTCTGGCTCTGATACTACTTGTAGGACCGGTGCCGTCGATAGAGGTGGGGGGGGGGGGAGGTGAATATCGACCTTGAAAAACTTCGTAGAAAACTCGTCGATCGTTCTAGACTCACAGCGTTAGTGCAGCGGAAAAGTAAAACAAAATGAATAAAACAAATAGACACAGCAGACACGTGGAATTTATTTACTTGGTTCTGGACCCCCCCGGGTCAGTACGTCCAAGGCCTATGTACTCGACGTGAGTCCACTATTGGTCTCCTTTCTGGAATTTCTGGAGGCAGAGAAAACCCGTCTTACAGTTGATAATTACTGTTAGTGATATGAGAGAAGTGTCCTAAGGCAATCGCCTTATGATTGTAAACATTTATTTTAATAAATGAATATTCACTATTTGAGTATACATGTTTATGTATTTGATTGGGAACTTAAACTCATCTACTGAATGTCCACAATACAATTCACAGCATAAGAGCATTTGTGATGGGATCACAACTAGTGATTATCTCTACATGTGCAATTGTGAAGTATTGAAAATATCCCTAGTCGATGAATTGATAAAAACGGACACTATCAATTCTGTTGAGACTAGCATGGGTTATTCTCTAATCAGCTGATTCTCACTGGCTGGTGACATTGGGATGTCCGGAGATAAACATGGATGCTAGTTAAGGGAACTAGTTCATTGGAGTGACTAGCTGTAAAACTTCATATGGTAATCTACATATAGATATGTCAATGAAGTTCTTACTGCAGCTTAAGTGCGATGTTCCTTTGACTTGCGGTGTTCAAGTCATCTTGGTCATGGAGACTTATACTTTAACATCTTAAGCAAGCATCTCCAAGGAGGTGTGGACACAGGATGATTGGGTATAAGCCGAAGTACCCGAAGATGTTTGAACAGCCTACAAAGGATTCACCACTCCTTGCGAGGAGATGTATACCCAGGCCTATCGTCGGATTGTTACTCAAAGCCTCTGGCCAGAGCATATCATATTTAGAGTATGAGTCTCTTAAATACATGAGAGTAATTAGAAATCCAAAGGACGAGAAAGACACTACTTGGGCAAGGTGTGACGTAGTCAGCCTAGTGGGGACTGACACAAATAGACCGTGTCCTGAACCAAGTGGGTATAAGATGGTGAAGGGAATGGGGCATGATTCATTAGAGCTGCTGAAGGGTTTCAGAATTACTTCTGAGGTCAACCGTTGATCTTTCGATTAATTGGGGATCATGATGTACTACTAGGTGCCACTCATGATCGTTCTATAATTGGTTGATTATAGACGGCCAACATGAATCGAAAGCCTATTTAGTCACACGCACTACGAGTAATCCAAGGGATTTAAAACGACTTAAAAATTAGATTTTCCGATCACGAGAAATAAGTCAAATCTGAGTTAAACAGAGGCGCAACGGAAGCTTAAAATGGCTAAGTCTTTTGAAGGCTTATTGGGCAAATTAAATGAGTTTAATTCGCGATGGGTTCGGCTCGGTTTGGCCGGCCACAATAATGGGGAGAAACCAATTTATTTGGTTTAATTAATAAAATAAATCTAGCGCGATTTGTTTTATAAATTATGGATAAATAAATTTGTATAAAGAAATTTATAGAAATTTATTCTTTTTATGGAAATTAAAATAATCCATGGAATGGTTTATTTTAATTTTATAAAATCAATTATGAATTGATTTTTCCATAATAAGAAAATTTATAAATTTCTTGTAAAATTTATTCCATAATAAAATGAGAGATCTATTTGTTTTATTATAAAGTTAGTTATAATAAAACTTGGCTTAAACGGAATAATTCATAAGAAAATTTATAGGATAAATTTCTTATGAAAAATTCCGTTAAAAGAGAGACTTGGCAAGGGAGAGGCTACTATATATAAAGGAACCAAAGGCAAGCCTTGAATTCCTAATGAGTTATCAAGAGATCTAGTAGTTCTCTCCCTCTCTCTCTTACTCTCTCCCTCTCCTTCTCCCCTCTTCTAGGGCCGGCTGCCCTCCCCCCTTTTGCCGTGAGTTTCCTCCACCAAGAAGCTGCCGAAGAAGAAGAAGAGATCAAGCCACAAGACTCCCTCACGGTGCCCAGTGGCTTCTCCCTCACGGTATGCCGTGACAAAGCAACAGGCGGCCTGCTGCTTCTCCCCGACGTAGAGGATTTGCATGCAACGGGAAAGCATGGCTTTCCATTTTGATCAATTTGCATGCAACGGAGCATGGCTTTCCGTTTTGATCATTCCGTTTTGATCAATCCGTTTTGATCAATTTGCATGCAACGGAGCACGGCTTTCCGTTTTGATCAATTTGCATGCAACGGGCGTTTTGATCAATTTGCATGCAACGGGTTTTGATCAATTTGCATGCAACGGGAAAGCATGACTTTCCGTTTTGATCCGTTTTGATCAATTTGCATGCTACGGGTTTTGATCAATTTGCATGCAACGGGAAAGCATGGCTTTCCGTTTTGATCAATTTGCATGCAACGGGAAAGCAAGGTTTCCTTTTCTGTACATGCAGCTTGCACACGGGAGAAGGGATGCAAGGCCAAGGTTTGCTATTGGTCGTGAGTCTTCTTGGCTGAAGGGCGCAAATCATCTTCCTCCTTCTCGTCGGAATTGTGATTCCGGCCAACTTTGGTGGTTAGTTTCTATCTCTCTCTTGATATTCTAGTTGCGCCTTTAGAGAATCTAGTAGTTCTCGTCGGCACAAAACTCGTGGCTTTGCGAAGTCATCCCGAAGAGAACTCGGCGTGGACGCGAATAGAGGCGGAGCTTCCAAGGGACGCTACGGTTGGATCTCGTCCCTTACTTCGAGTTACGTGAGGTAACGAGTAAATTAGTTTACTTTCTGCAAAATTTTAATTTATGATCATGTCCACACATCATAAAGTCGCATGCTAGATACGTGGTTAAAAATAATTTAAGAAATTATTTATGCTAATTCTTCGGCTGCACGTAAATATTTTAAAATTTATGAACCCGTATCCTTGTCAACATGCACCCGGTCCCAACAGTGGTATCAGAGCCGGTTAGTGTTCGACATAATCATATAATTGTTTTGTGGAAAACTTTGTCATGTTCTCAATTTTGGAAAAATTTTCCAATTATGGAAACTTTCCAATTATAATAAATTTTAGATTTAGGAATTTCAATGTTTGGAAATCCTCATGAAATTTCGCAAACGTTTGAAATTTCCTAGTTTCTTAAATTTTATAATAATTGTGAAAACTTCCCATCATTGGAAACTTTCCAATTTTGGAAATTTTCTATTTTAGAAAATTTCCAATTTTGAAAATATGTAAGTTTTCTTTGTACCAGAAACTTACAATTATTCTGAAAACCTATTATGAAATCTCGCAATTTTGGGCACTTTCTTTCAAGAAAGTCTAGATAAATTTATGGACAATTAATTGACAATTGAATTTGAATTGGTTTTTAAATTATCAACAAAATTCTTTATTTTGGATTGAGCCTCGGGGAGCCGTCCAAATTTAAAGTTAGTTGTTGTAATTTAATTTCCCAATTTTAAATGAAATTGTCATGTTTAATTTGGTTACGCTTCTGAAGCGGACCAAATTGAATTTACGACAAATTTCTTTTCTTTGGGTATCTGAGCCTCGGGGAGTCACCCTTAGAAAACAATTTGTTGTAATTAATTAAATCCATGAATAAAATATGATTTAAGAGGTGATGCTCGTACATATTGTTGTCTCCAAAATTAATTAGGAAATGGTTTCCTATAGAGTTTTCTTAAAAGAGATTTTCATGAAAATAATATGTCGTTGAATTAAGGGAATTGTCTCTTAATTTAATAAGATTTGATTTAGAGAAATCAAAGTCTTAAACATATTATTTCCGAAATTGATTATGACAATTTAGGAAATTGTTTCCCAAAACAATTCCTTTAATAAAGTGTGAAATTAGAGTTAGGAAATCTGGTTCCTAATTCAATTAATGAGACTTGATAAATTAAGTCACATACATACTTTATTAAGAAAATCGTTAGTCATGACATAATTATATGTCATGAATGTGCTTAGAAAAAAAAAGATGAGACCCAAAACCCCTTACAAAATATTATGGCCAACACCTTCCATTAATATGGTTAGAATCGGAGTTTTGTTTCTTGTTTGGGTTGATGGACACATCCATGCCCAGCTTGAACCTCAACATGTTCAAACCATGGAATTAGTTTATGAATATTATAGTTGGAGTCAGAGGTCAATCCTTAGTTTTGGTGGTTGGACACATCCAAGACTGACTAAACGGTTGAATGAGCTCCAACCATATTAAAACTATTTCTTGATTAATGGGTCAACCTTAAGCTTGAAGCATCGATTTGTTGTGCCACAACCAAGGTCGATGTAAAGAGAGGTGCAGTTGGGTGCTATGTATAAAGTTGCATACTTGTTAATGAGTTAACAACCCAATGATTTATGCAAACATTCAATTAGTTGATAGCATAAAATGATAGTTACATATATGTGATATGTAATCGGTATAATTACCTACCTTCATAGCTAAGAATAACTTGATGGCCACAGCCATGGTTGTTCTTATCTATGGTTGGATATCAACCTATTTGGAGATGTTCCTACGATCTCCCGAATTGATAAAAAGGGTTATTCAATTTGAAAAATAAATAGGATTTTATTAATGTATGTTGATACATTCTTTAATCATTCTTCTCACATAAGCTCAATTTGTATTTCTAGGATAATCACTCGATCATGTCTTCTCTGAATTTGCGTTCCATTTTGGACACCAATAAGTTAACTAAGGACAAAAAGACTGAAAAGGCACTTGCCATCACTGTGGCAAGGAGGGTCACTAGCGAAGAAACTGCAAGGTTTATCTTGAGTCCTTGAAGAAGAAGGCATCCGATGCCCCATTCTCTTCAGGCAACTTCGTTATTGAATGTCACTCTATTTCCTCGTACACCCGGGTACTTGATACTGGGTGTAGCTCACATATATGTAATGACATACAGAAGCTAAGGAATAGAAGAAGACTCGTCAAGGGAGAAGTGAATTTGCGAGTTGGAAATGGAGCAAAGATTACTGCCATTGCCATCGGAACATATTTGCTAAAACTCCCTATTGGACTTGTCTTAGAATTGGATAATTGTTATTTTGTTCCTTTGTTAATAAAGAACATTGTATCTATTTCATGCTTGAATGAAAAGGGTTACCATTTAACTTTTAGTAACAATTGTTGTTACATAACTTTAAATGGTGTTCTTTATGGGACCGGAACTTTGTGCAATGGCATCTACACATTAGATTTATCCGGTGACGTTTTCAATATCGAAGTTAGCAACAAATGTGCTCGAATAGATAATCAAATAGACTCCTATACGTGGCATTGTCGTCTTGGCCGTGTAAGTGAGAAACACATGACCAAATTACACCGATGTGGAATTTTGGAATCATTTGAACCCGGTTCATTTGATACATGTGAATCATGCTTAAAAGGCAAGATGACCAAATTACCCTTTTCCGGAAAAGGTAATCCAGTGGGAGAATTGCTTGGTCTAATACATACTGATGTATGCGGACCAATGTCAACTCTGGCACAAGGAGGCTATAGCTACTTCATTACCTTTATCGATGATCACTCACGATTCGGGTATGTGTTCTTGATGGAACACAAATCTGAAGCTTTTGAAAAATTCAAAGAGTTCAGAAATGAAGTAGAGAAACAGCTTGGCAAAAGTATTAAAATACTTCGATCCGATCGGGGTGGTGAATACTTGAGTTAAGAGTTTGAAGATTATCTTAGGGACAATGGGATATTGTCTCAATGGACTCCGCCGTATACACCATAGCATAATGGTGTATCTGAGAGGCGTAACCAAACCTTGATGAACATGGTTAGATCCATGATGAATCATGCAACTCTTCCAAAATTCTTTTGGGGCTATGCACTTAAGACAGCTGTTTACTTGCTAAACAGAGTCCCGACCAAGGTAGTCTCTACTACTCCATATGAGAGGTGGAATAGTAAGAAACCCCACTTAACTCACCTTAAGATATGGGGTTGTCCTGCTTATGTGAAGCGGACTGTATCAGACAAATTGGATGCTAAGTCTGATAAATGTCTATTTATTGGATACCCTAAGGAAACAAAGGGTTACCAATTCTATCATCCCTTGGAACAAAAGGTGTTTGTTTCAAGGCATGCTGTATTTCTGGAAAAGAATTTCTTTTACAAGAAGACAGTGGGAGTAGTATTGAACTTGAAGAAGTTCAAGAAACTCCAATAGACATTACAGAGACACCTAGTCTAGACCCACAACCAATAACTCATAATGATGAGTTATCAGTTGAACCTAAAACAACACCACCTCTTCGTAGATTTGATAGGACACGCAATATTCCAGAGAGATACGGATTTCTCGTAAGTGAATCGAACGACGTGTTACTCATTAGCGATGACGAACCTTGTGTGTACAAGAAGGTTAGTGGGAGTGCAGTCGTATTCCTAGTGTTATATGACTATGACATATTACTTATAGGAAACGATATATCAGTCTTACAGTCGGTTAAAATTTGGTTATCCAAAACTTTCTCCATGAAATACCTGGGAGAAGCAACCTATATCCTTGGGATTAGAATCTATAGAGATAGATCAAAATGGTTGCTTGGTCTTTCACAGCCTACATATATAGACCGAGTGCTAAAAAGGTTTAGCATGTCAGAATCCAAGAAAGGTTACCTTCCCATCAGGCATGGGATCAACCTTTCAAAGTCTATGTGTCCGCGCACAGAAGACGAGAGGATTTGCATGAATAAAATTCCTTATGCATCCGCGATAGGATCTATCATGTATGCTATGTACAAGGCCCGATGTATCATATGCTTTGAGCGTCACTAGCAGATACCAGTCAAATCCAAGAATGGATCATTGGGCGGCTGTCAAGACAATCCTTAAGTACTTAAGAAGAACTAAGGATGTGTTCCTAGTATATGGAGAAGGAGATATGGTAATACATGGGTATACGGATGCCAGCTTCCAGACAGATAAGGATGACTCCAAATCTCAGTCTGGATACGTATTTACTTTGAATGGAGGTGCAATAAGTTGGAAGAGTTCCAAACAAGACACCGTAGCGGATTCTACCACGGAAGCGGAATATATCGCAGCTTCGGAAGCTGCAAAGGAAGCAGTTTGGATCAAGAAGTTTGTCTCAGAACTTGGTGTGGTTCCAACCATTGATAAAGCAGTGCCGGTTTACTGCGACAACAATGGAGCTATTGCACAAGCGAAGGAACCAAGGTCTCATCAGCGATCCAAACACGTGCTTCGACGCTATCATCTGATCAGAGAGATTATAAGTAGGAATGATATACAAATTGAGAAAATTCCCACTGAAAGGAATTTAGCGGATCCTTTAACTAAGGCCTTGCCTCAGAACAAGTTTGAGGGTCATGTTAGAGCCTGTGGTATTGGATACCGTAGCGATTGACATTAGGCCAAGTGGGAGTTTGTTAGTGATATGAGAGAAGTGTCCTAAGGCAATCGCCTTATGATTGTAAACATTTATTTTAATAAATGAATATTCACTATTTGAGTATACATGTTTGTGTATTTGATTGGGATCTTAAACTCATCTACTGAATGTCTGCAATACAATTCACAGCATAAGAGCATTTGTGATGGGATCACAACTAGTGATTATCTCTACATGTGCAATTGTGAAGTATTGAAAATATCCCTAGTCGATGAATTGATAAAAATGGACACTATCAATTCTGTTGAGACTAGCATGGGTTATTCTCTAATCAGCTGATTCTCACTGGCTGGTGACACTGGGATGTCCGGAGATAAACATGGATGCTTGTTAAGGGAACTAGTTCATTGGAGTGACTAGCTGTAAAACTTCATATGGTAATCTACATATAGATATGTCAATGAAGTTCTTACTGCAGCTTATGTGCGATGTTCCTTTGACATGCGGTGTTCAAGTCATCTTGGTCATGGAGACTTATACTTTAACATCTTAAGCAAGCATCTCCAAGGAGGTGTGGACCCAGGATGATTGGGTATAAGCCGAAGTACCCGAAGATGTTTGAACAGCCTACAAAGGATTCACCACTCCTTGCGAGGAGATGTATACCCAGGCCTATCGTCGGATTGTTACTCAAAGCCTCTGGCCAGAGCATATCATGTTTAGAGTATGAGTCTCTTAAATACATGAGAGTAATTAGAAATCTAAAGGACGAGAAAGACACTACTTGGGCTAGGTGTGACATAGTCAGCCTAGTGGGGACTGACACAAATAGACCGTGTCCTGAACCAAGTGGGTATAAGATGGTGAAGGGAATGGGGCACGATTCATTAGAGCTGCTGAAGGGTTTCAGAATTACTTCTGAGGTCAACCGTTGATCTTTCGATTAATTGGGGATCATGATGTACTACTAGGTGTCACTCATGATCGTTCTATAATTGGTTGATTATAGACGGCCAACATAAATCGAAAGCCTATTTAGTCACACGCACTACGAGTAATCCAAGGGATTTAAAACGAGTTGAAAATTGAATTTTCCGATCAAGAGAAATAAGTCGAATCTGAGTTAATCAGAGGTGCAACGGAAGCTTAAAATGGCTAAGTCTTTTGAAGGCTTATTGGGCGAATTAAATGAGTTTAATTCGCGATGGGTTCGGCTCGGTTTGGCCGGCCACAATAATGGGGAGAAACCAATTTATTTGGTTTAATTAATAAAATAAATCTAGCGCGATTTGTTTTATAAATTATGGATAAATAAATTTGTATAAAGAAATTTATTCTTTTTATGGAAATTAAAATAATCCATGGAATGGTTTATTTTAATTTTATAAAATCAATTATGAATTGATTTTTCCATAATAAGAAAATTTATAAATTTCTTATAAAATTTATTCCATAATAAAAGGAGAGATCTATTTGTTTTATTATAAAATTAGTTATAATAAAACATAGCTTAAACGGAATAATTCATAAGAAAATTTATAGGATAAATTTCTTATGAAAAATTCCGTTAAAAGAGAGACTTGGCAAGGGAGAGACTACTATATATAAAGGAACCAAAGGCAAGCCTTGAATTCCTAATTGATTTATCAAGAGATCTAGTACTTCTCTCCCTCTCTCTCTTACTCTCTCCCTCTCCTTCTCCCCTCTTCTAGGGTCGGCTGCCCTCCCCCCTTTTGCCGTGAGTTTCCTCCACCAAGAAGCTGCCGAAGAAGAAGAAGAGATCAAGCCACAAGACTCCCTCACGGTGCCTAGTGGCTTCTCCCTCACGGTATGCCGTGACAAAGCAACAGGCGGCCTGCTGCTTCTCCCCGACGCAGAGGATTTGCATGCAACGGGAAAGCATGGCTTTCCGTTTTGATCAATTTGCATGCAACGGAGCATGGCTTTCCGTTTTGATCATTCCGTTTTGATCAATCCGTTTTGATCAATTTGCATGCAACGGAGCACGGCTTTCCGTATTGATCAATTTGCATGCAACGGGCGTTTTGATCATTTTGCATGCAACGGGTTTGATCAATTTGCATGCAACGGGAAAGCATGACTTTCCGTTTTGATCCGTTTTGATCAATTTGCATGCTACGGGTTTTGATCAATTTGCATGCAACGGGAAAGCATGGCTTTCCGTTTTGATCAATTTGCATGCAACGGGAAAGCAAGGTTTCCCATTCTGTACATGCAGCTTGCACACGGGAGAAGGGATGCAAGGCCAAGGTTTCCTATTGGTCGTGAGTCTTCATGGCTGAAGGGCGCAAATCATCTTCCTCCTTCTCGTCGGAATTGTGATTCCGGCCAACTTTGGTGGTTAGTTTCTATCTCTCTTTTGATATTCTAGTTGCGCCTTTAGAGAATCTAGTAGTTCTCATCGGCACAAAACTCGTGGCTTTGCGAAGTCATCCCGAAGAGAACTCGGCGTGGACACGAATAGAGGCGGAGCTTCCAAGGGACGCTACGGTTGGATCTCGTCCCTTACTTCGAGTTACGCGAGGTAACGAGTAAATTAGTTTACTTTCTGCAAAATTTTAATTTATGATCATGTCCACACATCATAAGGTCGCATCCTAGATACGTGGTTAAAAATAATTTAAGAAATTATTTATGCTAATTCTTCGGCTGCACGTAAATATTTTAAAATTTACGAACCCGTATCCTTGTCAACATGCACCTGGTCCCAACAATTACAATGAAAAAGATATTCAAGTAAGTGCAGAATAATAAAAAGCAAACCATCTAATTTAGGTCGAAGCCTCGGCCGAACTGGACCTCCGAAGTGTCGCGCACTTCCTCCTGGAGCCTCCCGGTCGTAGAGCCTCGTCTTTAGCGCGTTGTCGTCGGTCAGAATGATCATAATCTCTTTGGAAAGTTGTGTCTGGAGAAGAGGGGTCGAAGCCCCTTATATAGGCTTCATTCGGGTGCCTGTGATGATGGGGGCACCCCTATAGACTTGGTCAAACCTTATCCCTACGTCGAACTCGTCGCAACTGATAAAACCTTTGACCTGGGCGCCTACATGAACTCGGGTGCCTGTATCCTCCCGGGCGCCTGAATGGAAGCCTGTTCCGCGTTCCTTCGCAGAACTATTTTTTGCTTCTTTAACACAGGCACCTCCTATTGATGGGGGCGCCTGATTCCATGGGGGCGCCTGTCTTCCAGGCTACTAGGTGCGTTGTGTGTTGTTTCCCTGCTTTGTCTTCCATTCTTGGTACCTGCAAGATACACGAATATAAAGCAAATATACACACAATATTAACCTTAAGGACTTGGTTCTGACTTTCGGATTTCCACGAAACCCTAGGTCGAACCGACGCAAGTTCCCACCTCCGAGAACGCGCCTTTCACCTACTCCATTCAGGAGATGGTTGCCACCCCAGTCCTTCAGGTGGACTTTTGCTTAGCCTCCGATACTCCCGGATCTCGAGATGTCCGAACCCCGACCTATCTCTACTTCTTTCCTTAGTCATCGCTTAGCTAAGTTGCTCAGTCCTTCAGACCAAGACTTTGTGCCCAAACCCTAAGTCAAGGACTTCGGTGCCCAACCCTCAGCTAAGTCTTCGTGCCCAGTCCTCGACCAGGACTTCGGTGCCCAACCCTCAGCCAGGTCTTCGTGCCCAGTCCTCGACCAGGACTTCGGTGCCCAACCCTCGGCCAGGTCTTCGTGCCCACTTTCTGAGTAGGTCTTCGGTGCCCAGCCATTTGCCAGGACTTAGTGCCCAATCCATGATCAGGACTTAGTGCCCAATTCTTTGAACCAGGACTTATTGCCTAGATTTACTAGGACATTGGTCCATTTTGTTACTCCTCTCTTAACTCCCCTTCTCTTGTTTAATGTATCACTGACTTAAGTATATTGTTAAACATTAAAACACTTAGAGGAGGACATCACTGATGCAACTTGCACCAACAATACATTCTTCTCCTTCTCTTGTGTGAGCTCAACCAAGGAAGCAGGAGGGTGGTCGGCGGCAAGGATTGGTCCTTGAAGGCGCCGGCGGGTGGAGGAAAAAGAAAGGTGGGCGGCGGGTTTTGTTGGAAGAAGAAGAGAGTTTGTTCTTGGTCTTCCTCTTCAGTATCATCTTCCTCATCTTGTGGTCTTCATCTCCCTTGGCGTGCATATGGTCGAAGCTGGGAGAAGGAACAACCGGTGCAAGATACAGAGGAGGAGGTGGTGGTCGGAATCCTAGATTCTAGGGTTTGGCGCAAGAGTGTTGGAAGTGGAAGAAACACCTCTCCCCTAGGGTTTTGGCCAAGCTAGGGTGGAGGAGTTAGAGCCTTGGTGACTCCGCGTCTTGGTACATCGTCGCCCACACGACGTCCAGGAGGAGTGGGTCATAAGTAGAAGACTCCGAGGTAAACAGCGAGGTATAATTTTCCCGATCTCCAGTTTTATTTTGTTATGTTTTAATTGTGTCATATTACTTTGCTTCGTCATTTTATGCATGTTAGTTAATTATTTTGATTCGTTATCAAAGACAATAATTAATTAACTGGACCCCAAAGATAAACACAAAAATCGACGTTCCAAATCGTCATCTTTTCCGCGGTTAATTAATCCGGAAAGTTACAAGGCCTTAACCTCGGTTTCGACTAAGTTGTAACTTGGATTAATTAACACGACGACGCGTCGGTCGTTAGAGGGTCGAGTCTCTGTTCAAATTAAATTTTTTTTTAATCCGTAGACATAGAGAGGTCTCTCAGATACGACCACATGGTTGTCTTGGAAACCGCCAAGCCATACCCTACATGAACTACATGAACAGACTAACGGTGCACTTGCAGAGAAAGATATAGCTTTGTTTGCAGGTAAAATAAAAAAGAAGGCACCAGAACCAGAACCAGATTTTGACTCAGAATTCGAAGAAGAAGAATTGGCGGAGCTCGTGAACGTTGTCCAGATGTTATTCAAAGCTCGTAAAGTGCTAAAGAAAAAGAAGATGGGACAGCCAAAGGACGATCCAGCTGAACCAAAGAATAAGGCGGACCTCACCTGTTATGGGTGTGGAAAGATTTGGCACTTCATGTTCGAATGCCCGAATGCAGTAGAGCCAAAAAATCAACAGAGGAAGAAGTCGATGCAAGCAACTTGGGACAATCATCTTCAGAATCGGACGAGGATGAACCAACGCAATCCAACCTACTTGTGCTAACGACCCAAGATGAGATCGGCATCGACTCCAAATCAGAAGAAGAAACGGAGCACGGAAGTGTCTCACTGTCGGAAACTGGCCGACTCAAGGTAACATGCTACTTTGAATCAGATCTTTATGAACTCATCTCTTATCTATCTCACAAACTGGCTAACTCTCATGACCGGGTCAAGTCTCTCCAAGAGGAGATAAAACTCCTTAAGGAAGAGACCAGCTTGAGTTCTTTGACTGAGCAGGTTCAAGAAGAATCCTCAACTCAAGTCCAAAAACTTGAGGAAGAGAATTTCTCTCTGAAAGCTTAAGTCAAACAACTCAGAGCAAATTTGGAGCAGTTTGCCTTGGGTTCCAAGAATCATTACTTGATTCTTGAAAAATAGAAGTTTGTTCTAAATCGATCCGGCATTAGATTTAAAAATAATTTGCGACTTAGATTTTATTATTCAGTAGTGAACTGCCCTAGCACCCGAGTCCAAGCATGGGATCCAAAATCAAGCTTGACTAATCAAGTGGGACCAAATCATATTGGGTCCCTAAAGTTCATATCCATTATTTAAATAGACCAAATCAAGAATATGATCTAGGAGGAGCAAATAAAAAGACCATTCATGTGGTTAGGTAGATTACCTTGTCTGATGTTTGTTTTTTTTATTTTTTATTTTTTTTAGAATTAGAAATGGTTAGTTAAGAACCAGATCTGAATGAAACTTGCACAACCTAGTATTAGGGTGAGGCGTGCTGATAGTACATTAGGAAAGCCGTCTGGGGAGTTAAGTAGAATAAAGCGTCTTCTATTTGATCATCATAGTCTAGTGGAACTAGCTGAAGCTACCTCGCCACATCCTTGACTAGTTAGACCAAGATTTCTGAACGAGAAATTTAAAAATAAAATTTCTTTATGCGGCTTTGTCTAGGAAAGGGTTGTTGATCTAATAAAACTTAGGCCAAAGAAGACCTCTATGCCTCGTCAGGATCTAGAAGCCAAATATTGAAATATATTTTTAAATTACTAATTCTTAATCTGAATCTAACTCAAGTTTTAATCATATCTTAGATTAAAACTAACTTCAAGATAAAATTGAAATCATCTCACAAAACCAATTAGGTTCCCTATTTTGTCAGTTAGAAATGGTAAGATGACTAGGATGAATAAAGTTAGACTAACCCAAATCTTTCCAACAATTCTTTTTCAAAATTTCTAATCATTTATTTTTATTTTTATTTTAAAAATTCTACTTTAAACTTTACCTAAATACTTTTTCAAAATTCTTTTCAATCCAGTTAATTAGATCAAACTGTTTAAATTGAACTCTGTCTCACAAAATTAACCTAGGCTTAATATGTTTGATCACTTAGACTAGGTGAGACAACTAGGCAAGTGAACTTGAACAACCCATCCTATACTTCTACTAAACTGGATCCAAACTAAACCACTTTATGTATAGGAACATAAAGACTTGGACCTGTGGATGTTGGATAGTGAGTGTTCTAGACATATAACTGGAAACAAGTTAAAGTTTACCAATCTAAAATACAAGGACTTAGGAATAGTGGCGTTTGGCAACAATGCTACACTTAAGGTAATCGGATCAGGTATCATTGAACTGAGCTCCAATTTTACTATTAAAAGAGTCCTTTTGGTAGATAATTTTAAATTTAATTTATTTAGTATTAGTCAGCTCTGTAATACTGGATACTTAGTTACTTTTACTAACCAAGACTATCTAATTAAAAACTTACAAGACCCAGGGGTTATTCTGAAAGGACTTAGGAAAAATAATATTTACGTCATAAACCTACCTACCTCACTTAAGTGTTATCTAACTCAGGTAGAAGAAACTAAACTTTCGCATAGGATTAGGACATGCCAATCTAAAGTTAATCTCCAGACTCAGCCAAAAAGAACTAGTTAAAGGCATACCCAAACTTAGGTATGCCTTTCTAAGCATGAATACTTAACTTGATTGCTGTTCAATTGTATTTATTGCCCCAACTACTCTTGATGCACTGACTTAAAACATCTTGAGTCAAGGTATAGACCTAAGCATCTCAACCCAATCTAGGTTATCAATCAAAGTATCCTAATGTGTTTGTGAGATGCTGGCTTCTAGATCTATAAGAGCATGCAATGCTAGGGTTAATTCTTAAGCTAAGTCCATTTTGTAGAAAAACCCTAGTTTTTGAAGGGGGTAATTTTTATAAATAAATCTAAGTTGAAAAAAAAATATTTTTAAAACAATATGATTTTAAAAACAAATTTATAAGATAATAAAATAGTTTTAAAAAAATATTTCTATTATACTAAGTACATTCCTACAGATAATCAACTAAGAGTGCATAAATCTAAAGTAATGATCAAGTTAACTTTTACAAATAAGAAGGTCAGAAAACAAATCCCTAGTACAACATCAAACTAAGAAGATGAGCCCGGAAGCCACGAAGGGCCTGGATACCATGAATGAAACATGAACATCATCTCCTCATGTTGGGCCTGGTCTGCTACAAGCCTCTCATCATGTCAGGCTTGAAGGGCATCCATCTGCTCGACGTGATGGGCCTCCATCTCCTCTCGAAGACTATGTGTAAGATGTGTATACTGAAAGCATGATTTCTTTATATGAACATCTTCATTTTGTAAAGAGAATCACAACTATACTAGGTGTCTGTTTATATTAGTACATGCATGAAGTCCATTACTAAGCATTGTAGATAACATGGTGTGTGGTGTCACACGAAAGATCATGTTATTAGTTCCTTGCCTAGTATAAGTAGAGGCTCACAACCGAGATGGAATTGGACAACCATCGGGATAGTTGAGTGGTACTAGTCAAAGACCCAGAAGTTAATTAATTTGAATTGTCAATAATTTAAATTAATTAATGGACATTCGATATCTTAATCACGGGGCATGGACGACTTGTAATATGTGGAGACCATATAAAAATATGGGGGTTGGTGAGGAAGTTCAATTAAGATCCTTTAGTGGAATAAATCTTAATTAATGGTTCGGGTTTTGATCCATTGGTGGGCCAAGATCCAACTCCTCCTCTTGGTCCCTACCTTAGCCCTATAAATACCCAAGGAGATCATGATACCAAGACTTGATCAATCACACAATAATTCCAAGGCTTCTCCCTCTTTTCTCTCATCCTCTCTCTCTCCTAGGTTTAGTGCCGCCGGATCTAAAGGAAGGTGGAAGAAGGCTTTTGAGTGGAGGTTTCTCCTTTATCTCTTCCTTTCTAATCTTCCTCTTGGGTGTACACTAAGGAGGAGAGGTAGAGGGTCCGGCGGCCAGAAAACAAGGAGTTCACCATCCTTGTTGGCGCCGGCGGGAAGAAGAAAGGAAGGGGGCGGCGGCTTGGTTTTGGTGGTGAAGAAGAGATCTATTTCTCTTCTTCTTCCTCTTCTTCATTCTCCTTCTTGATCCTCTGAGTCGGTGAGAAGAATGTGAGCCTTCTTGGAGATCGCCGACGGTGCTTAGGAAGTGAAGAAGGTGGTGCGCCGGTTGCCCTAGTGTCTAGGGTGTGCGTGTGACAAAGAAGATCGGTTGAGTGCCTCAGTGATCTCGGTTCCCGGTAGACCGTTGCCCACACGACATCCGGGAAGGGAGGGACATAAGGTAGAAGGGCGTGAGGTGATCGGAAAGGTATAACCCTTTTTCAAGCTCCCTTGTTCATTTTTGTGCCATGATTATTTGCCTCGTCATTTTATGTTAGTTAGTTAATTATTTTGATTGTGAATCATAGCCAATAATTAATTAATTAGACCGCGACCATAAACACAAAGTCGATTTTTGTAATTGGTCGAGTTGTAATTTGGATCGTTCGATACGGCACGAGATGGTCGTTGGGAGACGGGTCTTCATTCAGATTAATTTTTTAATCTGTAGACATGGAGAGGTCTCTCAGAACAACCAAGTATTCGTTTAGGAAACCCGCCAAGCCATACCCAACAACTGGTATCAGAGCTGAGGTTTCCGGCATTATGTGTTTAAGGATTGGTTAATTTTTTGCATTTTCATACATTTTATTTTGCTGGATGATATGTGGATGTGCGTAGGCTAACTTTATATTGTAGGCACGAGATTCCAACTTGTCATGGCCAAATAATGGTTGTATGAATGGTTGTGCAATTTATTGTAATTAATTAATCCTCGGGGTTGACAATGCTAGGTATTTAATTTTTGTAATTAAATACGACACATGTTTAGCCGAGCTATTTATTTTGCTTTCTATCTAGTTATCATGTACACTCCCTTGTGGAGTATAGGATCGATGATATAAATAATTAGGTAGTCATTTTGGCTCGGAGATCCCTCAAGGTAGCTTGCGCAGAAGGGAGGGAGGAGCGGACGAAGTGACAACACGACTGGAGGCGCATTAGATACCAAGGGCGATGAAAGTTGAAAAATCTAGGATTTTCTGTATTTTTCATATATTGGTTATGTGCTTGGTTGTATGGTTGTGCTAAGTTAAAATTCCTCGAAATAAATTACTAAGTGGGAGAGGGACCCTAAGGGTCCCACGGCTTCCATTACAATCTGATAAGTGATGCGAACAAGTTTGCGCGTCGACTCTGAGTGCCCTCCTCCCCATCGGATGGACTTGTTCTGCAGATCACTGGGTCGGAAAAGACTATAGAAAATTGTTAAAGAGTGTGTGTATTTCTCCATCGGAAGGCACATAATCGGAAACAATTTTCTTAGTGTCGTATAATGGTGAACACTTAGATGCGAATAATAGTATCCTCCCCATCGGAGTCACTGCTATTATTTTGCAGAGCTGAAGTGAACCAACTGTTGATCTTACTTGTCAAAAAGTTAAGTTGACAAGATAGTAAGATTGATGGGTAAAACCTCCTCTTACGAATGTAGGGATTCGTATACGTCCACACCATCGTGACATGCAAATTTCTCAGTGTATAGGGGTGTTAGTTAATTTCAAAAATTTATTGTTTTAAGGAATCAATTTATTTTCAATATCTAAAGGATTGTATGTTATGATTCTTAGGTTTTTCATAATGGCCTTTAACCCACTAGCAACAATTCTTAAGGAAAATAAAGTTACTGGCCCAAACTACATAGACTGGAAGAGGAACCATGACATTGTCGTCACTGCTGAAGAGTGTAAATATGTACTCTTCGAGGAATGTTCAGAAAGGCCTAGAGAGGACTCTGGTGAAGAGCAGAGGGAGCATTACAAGAAGTGGGTCAAGGCAGATGAGATGGCGCGGTGCTACATTCTGGCATCTATGTCGAATGTGCTGTAACATCAGCATCAGGTCATGCCCACTGCTAGTGACATGATGCTGAATCTCAAAGAGCTCTTCGAGCACCAAGGTCGAGCTGCTAGGTAGGTCGCGATGAAGAGTCTGATGACGACCACTATGGTCGAAGGGACTGTTGGAAACGAGATGGCTAGAGAGGGGGGGTGAATATAGCCAATCACTTTTATCTTTGGCAAGTAACAAGTTTCTGCACTTAATCTTATCAGTAGCACAACGGAAGAAATAAAGCAACAAAGCAGTGCAGTAAACCAAAATGGAAACCGAGAACAAACAATCACAGCTAGCAAGATCACTAATAAGGAGGGTTTACAAGGTTCGGGGATAACTTGCCCCTACTCCTTGGCGTGCCTTTAAGGTGGGCGATCCCTTGATCGTCGGCAGATCAAGCCCCGGTTAGCACCGGATATAAAGCAACCTCCTTCTCGGTGGAGAAACCTCTCCACAGCGTTTCAATCACAGATAAATGTTTAAGCTCAATGAAACAACAAGAAGGATCTTACTCAAGCACTCAGCAAGGACAAGAACACAACAAGCTTCCCTGAGCTCCACCCAGTGGCGATCTCACGCAAGAACCCTTCTTCGTGTCTTCCCACTGTCGGACTCCCAGCTCCTTGTTCTCTCCTTCAAGCACTCAAGTAATGGATGATTGCTTCTCGAAAATCAGTAGCTTGCTCAAGATGATGAAACTTCAAGAACGCAGCAAGCTTGTTGTGGAGAACTCAAGGCGCAGCAAGAAGTCAGTATTCGAACTCTGCTTCCATAAAGCCAGCTTCTGCGCTTTTGATTCTCCACACAGCACCAGGTGACAACATCCTCCGTAGCCTCCAGCTACCACACTGCCAACGCCAGCTACCACTGAGCCCTCTCTGGTCTTCCTGAGATCCCCTCAGCCAAGCCCCAGTCTCGGCTCCAGTCTGCAGCTCGGCCGTTGCAACCTGAAATGGAGAATCGGACAAACCTACTCCAAGGAAAGCCTCCTTTGACCTCTCCTTGAGTGTTTGAATCCTCCCCTGTCACTTGCAGCTTAATCAGGGTGTTAGAGCAGCGTATCACACAGTAAATCAAATATCAGATGTAAGTGGTAGCAAATCGGATACGTTCAGACGCGATCAGAGCGTTTGACAGTGCGTTTGAATTAAAGTGATCGATCACCGGACCGATCAGAGCAACCCCTGATCGGTCACCAGACCGATCAGGCTAGGTCCAGACCGATCAGGCTCCGTCCTGATCGATCCCCAATGCTCGATTAGAAATCGCGATTTCTTTGTGACTTCTCCTAGATCGATCACCAGACCGATCCCAGGTTGTGGATCGTTCGCCCGACCGATCCACCCCTTTCTTGGGCGATTTCTGAGCTTCGCAGTCCAGACCTCCTGATCGGTCACCGGACCGATTAGGAAGTCTCCTGATCGGTCACCAGATCGATCAGATCGTGATCAGACCAATCAGGCTCTGTCCTGATCGATCATAGAGAGGAACCTGCGATGCTGGATCGTTCTCCGGAACGATCTGCACAGTGATCCTGATTGGTCACCAGACCGATCAGGTGTAGATCAGCAAGGGAACTCAACCTCACTGTTCGCTCCCTGATCGGTCACCAGACCGATCAGGAGCCAAGCAGTGGGTGAAACACACACTCCCTGATCGGTCACCGGATTGATCAGGAGCAGTACAGTAGGTTCCCAACCTCATTATGTGCTCCCTGATCGGTCACCAGACCAATCAGTCGTTGCTGGATCGGTCACCAGACCGATCCACAATAGGGCAGCGTGCCAGCTTCCCTGACCAATCACCAGACCGATCCAGGGACTTAAACTTAGCCCTCCAAGCTAAGTTCTCTTCCACCTTAGCCCTCCAAGCTAAGGATTTTTCACCTAACCCTCCAAGTTGGGAATTTGCACCTAACCCTCCAAGTTAGGACTTTTCACCTAGCCCTCCAAGCTAGGACTTTTCACCTAGCCCTCCAAGCTAGGACTTTTCACCCAACTCTTCTGGATTAGGACTTTCCAAACCTAGCCCTCCAAGCTAGGACCTGACCCTCCAAGCCAGGACTTTTTCACCTAATTCTCTAGGAAGGGAATTTCCACCTAACCCTCCAAGTTAGGACTTTTCACCTAGCCCTCCAAGCTAGGACTTTTCACCCAACCCTTCCGAATTAGGACTTTTCCAACACCTAGCCCTCTAGACTAGGATTTTGAACACCTAACCCTCCAGGTTAGGATTTTCCAACACCTAGCCCTCCAGACTAGGATTTTCAACACCTAACCCTCCAGGTTAGGATTTTCCAACACCTAGCCCTCTAGGCTAGGATTTTCAACACCTAACCCTCCAGGTTAGGATTTTCCAACACCTAGCCCTCCAGGCTAGGATTTTCCAAACCATGCCTAATCCTCGATCAGGACTTAAACATAATCATAATCATCAACCTAAACTTAAATCGGTGTCAACACCAAAACAACAATCAGGGCCAGACTGCATCAACAATCTCTCTCTTTTTGTTGTTTGACAACCCGATCTAAGTTTAGGGATTCTCAATCCATTTCCTCAAATCCAGAATCATAGGGGAATCAGGATCCTCCCCCTACAACATGATCAACCTAAACTTAACCAACCAATACTCTCCCCCTTTGTCGAACATCGAAAAAGGGGCTAGAAGGGCTGATAAGTCTAAGCCATACTCCCCCTCAACCCTAGGGGTATCTCAAATCAACAAGAATATAATTGACTATTGAGAAGCATACGATCACATACGGCAAAAAGATATCGAATGGCTAAACAGGCATATGTATCATATGAGCATAGTAGCATAGACATGAACATAGCTATGGATAAAAAATGCAGATAATATAGCATATCATCAACATGTATCGACAAACAGTAATCACGGGAGCAAGCAACATCCTAAGCAAGATAGAACAGACAAGAGTCAGAATGTACACATTCGTCAAAAACATCAAACACGAACATAGAGCGGTCAATCGTCAACTGGATCATCGTCCGAATCATCAATGTAGATGATATCTCCTGGTGAAGGGCCACTGGGAGATGCACCATCAGGAAATGTATGATGATACCACTCTTTATACCATCTGTCCTGGAATGAGCTCATGTCTGAGATGTCAGATGCTAGTGTAGCCAGGCGTCGATCGAAGGATTGACACTCTGAGCGGACCTCCTGTCGCCAGAGCTCCGAGATATGCAATTTGTGCTGCAGCATCCGCTCTAACTCTGCAATCTGCCATCGGAGGTCAGGAGCCCACTCATCATAATCCTCTAGATTAGCAGGCTGCTCCTGGAAACTCCCCCATGTGTCTCTGATTCTTCCAACCCAACCCTCGTGATCCGACAACAATACCAGACTGGGCCAGCATGCGACGATCAAGTCGGCAGTCCTGTCGCACCATAGGTACAGTACGACCCTGTGAAATATCGATCCCAACGGATTGCAGCCAGGCAGTGATGATATGGCCAAATGACATATAGATCATCTGGCCATACCTCAGACCACGGACAATGATGGAGATATAAATGGACGGTGCTATGTCAAAATCTAACTGCAGATGCATCCCGTAAAGCATCAGGCAGTGGAATGGATGGATCTCATCAAGACGCTTTGAAGTAGTCGGAAGAAGACAATTTGTGATAATCTTAAACAGAACATAATCAATGGGGGATAGATGGAGAGCAGGAAACGTGGGAAACGTACGGGTGCGTGCACCGGAACCCCGTGGCCTGGGGTGGCCTAGAAAATGCTCATAGATGGAGTCAGGAGTGACTCCAGTAAAGGGGACAGGAAGAGGGTCAGGAAGATAGGGATAGAGCGAAAAGGCATTCTCGGAGCGACGGCAACCCAGAAACACAGTGAAGGCTGATAAGGTAAAATCAAGATCGACACTGGCGACATGGGTCCGCCACCCCGTGCCCTCCCCATTGGCCAGATTATTGTAGAATTCAGAGACCAAATCAACATTGATTGGCCTCTCTAAGAAAAGGATGTTTTGAAGCCCATAGTACTCAATGATTCCTCTCACCGTAGGACAATGTTCATAAACAAAAGTTTGGTCCACTGACCGACATGGCATTAGTTTGAAGTTGTGCCAATGAAAGTTTAGGGCATATTGAATGTTCTGAAATCTAGTATGCGGGGGAGGTGGAGGCCTCGGAGGAGGTGTAGAAGATGAAGGGCCTTTGCCCTTAGAACTATCCTCCATAGATTCCTTACCCTTAGAAGACTTTCTATAGATTGGATTCAAGAATTGATCATACAAACATGATTTAATTAGGGAAGTGATCACACATGGTTTGAGTCGATGACCATAAGTTGAACCACAAGTTTAAGAATTGATCATCATAGATAAGACCCAATCAGTTAATGCAAGGTAACACATTTGATCAAGAACAAAAGGGAAAGAATGATTTGATCATTTGGTGAGAAAGTAAGGTCACGGCAAATATAAGAAGGGCACGGCACCACCCCAAGAACAACAAATCATACTCGGTTAGCTTCCAAAACATAGTTTATGAACTGTTTGAACAGAAAAATGAAGCCAAAAACTTACTTAGGTGCCATTGAAGAGATTCTTGAAGTTTTGAGGGGAAAGAGCTTGCGCAGAAGAAGCCTCGGCGCAAGAGATGATCGCGAGGTCCTTCGGCGAGAGAGAGACGCAGGAAGAAAAATAGGGCTTGGAGAAGACTCCTTAGCACCGCACACTCACGAAAAGGAGACGAGGGCACTGGGAAAAGTTCTCGCACAGGGTTGCGCAAATGGGAGGTCTTTCGGCGCTAGGGTTCGGCAATGGTAAGTTTTCGCGAAGTTAATCGGTTGGTGGATCGGTCCACCAACCAGAATTTAATGCGTCTGAACGGATCACCGTTCGATCTGATCGCGCCCAGACCGATCAGGCTATAGCCTGATCGGACTGGCCTGGTCCTGATCGGTCGGATGACCGATCAGACGCGCTCCTGATCGGTCGGTTGACCAATCAGGACACGAACAGTAGGGTCCGGAGGAAAACCGCTGGGCTTCCTGATCGGTCTGTGGACCGATCACTATAGGGTGCCAGATCGGTCCGGGGACCGATCCAGGATAGCTCAGTACACTTAGTCAAATTTTTGGAAGGTCACGGCTGCCCCTTTGATCGGTCTGTGGATCGATCGTTACAGGATAGAGCCAGATCAGTCTGGAGACTGGTCAGCCCTAGGCCTGATCGGTCCGGTGACCGATCAGGGTTCCTGATACGATCTGAATTGACCTGAAATATTCAGTTTCAGAATTTCTGAATCTCCCCAAGAAGATCTGATGAAGTTTATCAAACTTGGACATGATCTCATGACTAGAATTGATCCCTGAACAAGAATCAAAAGTCCTTATAGGTTCAACAATCACTTTGATCCATCAAAATGGAGTCAAACTCAATCAACAATCATTCAAGCAATTTCAACTAAGAGTGTATCAAATCCAATGTTCCAATCAAGTTTCCTTGATTGGAATGTTCAAGTATGATCATGGAGCCAAATACACATATGTTATGCATTGGTTTTCCCCATACTTGGTCACCACCGTGATTATTATCTCGTCAACTTAATTTCTCAAGGGATGCATCGACATTTTGAGAAATTAAGTTGATCCTAACATCTCACCCCATTTCTAGCAAGCAAAAACGTTTTGTTAAACCTTATAGTTTGTGTGAGATGTCCCCAAAGTTACCCAATTGTTCCCCAACAATTTGAAATAATCATAGAGGGTTTGAATGCAAATAGAAAAACTAGAAGTGCGACACATTCCCAACTCCCGTCTTAGAAAACTAATTTCATTTTCGGGAAGTGGTTTAGTGAAAATGTCGGCTAGGTTTGATTTGGACTCTACATGTGAGAGTACAATATCTCCCCTAGCTACATGATCCCTAATGAAGTGGTGTCTTACTTCAATGTGTTTGGTCCTAGAGTGATGGACTGGATTTTTGGTTAGATTGATTGTGCTAATGTTATCACATAACACTTGCACACCCGTGTAACTCAATCCATAGTCCTCTAAAGTATGTATCATCCACAACAATTATGATACACTCTCTCCCATGGCGATATATTTTGCCTCGGTCGTGGAGAGAGCAACGCAATGTTGCTTCCGACTTGACCAACTTACTAAGGACGAACCTAAGAATTGACAACCCTCACTTGTGCTCTTCCGGTCCAACTTACATCCAGCGTAGTCGGAATCCGTATAGCCAAGCAAATCAAAAGATTCGGTACGGGGGTACCAAAGACCTACACCAATTGTGCCCTTGAGATATCTCAAAATTCGCTTAACAGCGATTAAGTGAGATTCGTTGGCACAAACTTGATACCTAGCGCACATACCTACAGCAAATAGTATATCAGGTCGACTAGCTGTAAGGTATAACAGACTACCTATCATACTTCGATATTGAGTTAAATCAACGGGTTTACCACTCTCATCATTGTCTAATCTTGTGTTTGTCGCCATGAGAGTGGTTACCTCTTTTGAATCACTCATATTGAATTTTCGAAGCATTTCTTGTGTATACTTTGATTGGTGCACATGGATACCATCGCGAGTTTGCTTGATTTCAAGTCCAAGGAAGAAAGTCAACTCTCCCACTAGACTCATTTCAAACTCACTCTCCATGTGTCCAATGAACTCATTTAAATAGCCCTTATTATTTGAGTCACAGATTATGTCATCGACATATACTTGGGCTACAAATATATTGTCACTATCCCTTCGTAGAAATAGTGTAGGGTCTATTTGGCCTCTAACGAAGCCCTTCTCAACTAGGAATGTCGACAACCGCTCATACCAAGCTCGGGGTGCTTGTTTAAGGCCATAAAGTGCCTTTTTGAGCTTGAACACGTGGTTTGAAAATTCGGTACTCTCAAACCCCAGAGGTTGTTCGACGTAGACCTCTTCCCTAATTAAACCATTTAGAAAGGCCGATTTGATGCCCATTTGATATAATTTGAAACCACGATGTGCTGCAAATGCAAGCATCAATCGGATGGACTCTAATCGTGCCACGGGAGCATAGGTCTCATCATAATCAAGGCCTTCAACTTGACTGTATCCCTTGGCTACCAAGCGTGCCTTGTTTCTAATGATTTCTTCCTTATGGTTCAATTTGTTCTTGAAGACCCATTTGGTTCCAATAATGGAGGTCTTCTTGGGTCTAGGGACTAAGTCCCAAACTTGACTCCTTTCGAATTGACCTAGTTCATCTTGCATTGCAATGATCCAATCGGGATCATTTAATGCTTCATCAATTTTCCTAGGTTCAATTTCGAAAATTAGGGCAACTTCATTAGCCTCAGTCCGGAAGAATGATCTAGTTCTAACCCCCTGATGGATGTCCCCAACAATTTGGTCTTGAGGATGACTAGAGGCTAATCTAGTTTGCCTAGGAGTTGGTGGTGCTTCTTGAGCGGGTTCACCAGACACAAGTTCAGCCTCAGGATCCGGCTGATCAATGGGTTGTCTAGGTTCACCGTCATCAGACTCATCACCATCAACAACACTTGGAGTTTCATTCAAACTTAGTCTCCTAAGTTCGAGTTGAACTCCTTCTACATTTTCTGATTGGTCACTTGACTTTGGAATTTCTTCAAAGACCACATCAGAAGACTCTTCAACTAATCTAGACTTCTTATTGTAGTCTCGGTAGGCTTTGCTAACGAGGGAGTACCCGACTAGTATCCCTTCATCAACCTTTGCCGTGAACTTTCCAAGGTGGTCCTTGGTGTTTAGAATGAACACCTTTCAACCAAACACCCTAAGGTGTTTAACCGTAGGTGGTTTCCCAAACCAAAGTTCATGGGGAGTCTTTCCTAGAAACTTATGAATGAGGACTCTGTTTTGCACATAGCAAGCTGTATTTACAGCTTTGGCCTACAAGTAACTCGGGAGTGAGTACTCATTAAGCATGCTTCGTGCAACCTCTTAAAGTACACGGTTCTTCCTCTCTACAACACCATTTTGTTGTGGTGTTCTAGGAGTAGAGAACTCATGCTTATAACCTTTATCTTGACAAAACTCTAAAAACCTTTGATTTTGAAATTCACCTCCATGATCACTTCTAATTGTCTTAATGGTTGATGATTTTTCATTTTCAACTCTTCTACAAAAGGAAATGAAAACATCTAAGGTTTGGTCCTTATATTTTAAAAAGTAAGTCCATGTATATCTAGTGAAATCATCAATGATCACAAAGCAATATCTACTTCCATTCAATGATAT
This sequence comes from Boesenbergia rotunda, assembly GCA_024364735.1. NCBI lineage: Eukaryota > Viridiplantae > Streptophyta > Magnoliopsida > Zingiberales > Zingiberaceae > Boesenbergia > Boesenbergia rotunda. The sequence goes on along the minus strand of JAGFNQ010004030.1, from coordinate 97,926 downwards.
GATAGTACTACAATCAAATAGATCCATATGAAGTAAATCTAATGCATTGGAAGTACTTACAGCGCTTTTACCTTTATGTGCAGATTTTGTTTGCTTACCCATTTGACATGCATCACAAAGTTTGTCTTTTTCATACTTGATGCTCGGTAAGCCACGGACTAGTCCCTTGTTGGCCAACTTCCGGATGTTCTTCATGTTCACATATGCTAGCCTCCGGTGCCAAAGGGTGGACTTTTCTTCTTTTGACATGAAACACTTAGCAGAAACATTAGTAGCACTTTTAAATCAAACTTGATAAATATTGTCTACTCTTGTTCCTACTAGTACTGTGGCCAAGGTGTCATTGTGTCTAACTAGACATTGACTTGGTCGGAAGTCAATTGTGTAACCCGTGTCACACAATTGACTGACACTTAGGAGATTAAATTTCATCCCCTTGACTAGAAGGACATTTGAAATTCTATGACATTCGGATATTTGAATGTCTCCTATTCCTATGACCTTAAGACTACCATTGTTACCAAATGATACATTACCTCTACTTTTCTTGTGAAGTGTGGTAAACAATGATTTATCCCCGGTCATGTGTTTGGAGCATCCACTATCAACGAATCAAGTTGATAGATGCTCCCCCTCAATCATAACCTAGACAATTCGAAAAATAGAAGTTTTAGGTACCCAAACCTTGGGACCTAAAGCATCAACTAAACATGACTTAGGCACCCATGCCTTGACAACTTTCTTTTGAGTTTTGAGTATCCTAGATTGTCTCATGTCAGTCCTAGACATGAGAGACACAAATGAGGGTTCCTTAGGGCGGTAACCAATACCGGCCCTATTGTAGATTGCCCTTTGGGCATTTAGGATCATATCTAGGGTCTTAGAGCTAGTTGAGAACTTCCCAAGAATATTCTTGAGCTTCTCAACCTCACTCTTCAATGATTTGTTCTCTTCTTCTAACAAGTTATCATGAAAATCATTTACTTCTTCAACCTTAGAGGATTTCAAATTTACGATCTCATGTTTCAAAGATTTAATTTCATCTTCTAGCAAGTCAACATGCAAATCATCAATGTTATCATCTCTAGATGCCTTCAATTGATCAATTTCTAATTGCAATGCTTTAACCTTATTCTTTGATTTCTTAAGCATACTAGTTAAACATGCAACTGCTCTATAACACTTTTCAAGCTCGGGAGAAGTTACCTCTTCATCATCCGAAGATGATGAAGCTACGTTTGAGGAGCTTGAAGATTCATCACTGCTCTCCTCTCCAAGAGCCATGAGTGCCACATGCCTTGTGCTCTTCTCCTCCTCCTCTTCATCGGATGAGCTTGAGGATGACTCATCCCAAGTGGCCTTCAAGGCCTTCTTCTTCTTCTAGGATTTCTCTTCTTTTCTTTTGGATTTCTCTTCCTTCTTCTTAAGCTTTGGACATTCATTCTTGAAATGCCCTTTCCTACCACACTCAAAGCAAGAGGCATTAGTCTTATCAAGTTTGGATTCACTAGTGTTACCTCTACTCTTGAAACGTCGATCCCTTCGCATCATCCTTCGCACGAAGTTCGCCATTTCGGATGAAGAAGAGTCACTGCCATCTCCTTCGGAAAAGGACTCGGATTCGGAAGAGGATGAAGATGAAGAGACTTCCTTCTCCTTCTTCTTCTTGTTGTTTCGATCCCCTGCAACTAAGGCAATCCCCTTCTCCTTGGGGCCTTTGTTAGCCATTTCATGCAATTCCATCTCACAAAATAAATCATCTAACTTTACAATAGATAAATCCTTGGATACTTTGTAGGCATCCACCATGGATGACTACAAAGCATTCCTTGGAAATGCTTTCAAGACATACCTCACAAGGTCGCGATTCTCGACCTTTTCATCAATTGAATGAAGTCCATTGAGGACTTCCTTGAATCGGCTATGAAGCTCACTTACCGACTCATTCTCCTTCATGGAGAGATTTTGGAGTTGATTGAGGAACAAGTCCCTCTTGGCAATTCTAGAGTCTCGGGTGCCTTCGTGAAGCTCAATGAGTTTGTTCCACAAGTCCTTTGCACTTGTGAAAGGTCCAACCCTGATGAGTTGGTCTTTGTTCATGCCACATTCTAGAGTGACAACTGCCTTCGCGTCGGTTTCACTCTTCCGAGTTTGTTCAGCAGTCCACCGTGAAGACTCGAGTTCTTTGCCTTCGTCATCCTTAGGAGGGGTAAAGCCCTCCTTCACCGCGAACCAAGTGTGGATATCCATCTTCAAATAGTATTCCATCTTTGATCTCCAATACTGAAAATCGGAACCATCAAAGAATGGAGGTCGGGTGGTGGAGTAGCCTTCTCTCAAAGCCATCTGATTGATAACTCTCAGATGTTAAGCCGTAAACAGAGCCCCAAGCTCTGATACCACTTGTTGGAAACAGGATGGCTAGAGAGGGGGGGTGAATATAGCCAATCACTTTTATCTTTGGCAAGTAACAAGTTTCTGCACTTAATCTTATCAGTAGCACAGCGGAAGAAATAAAGCAATAAAGCAGTGCAGTAAACCAAAATGGAAACCGAGAACAAACAATCACAGCTAGCAAGATAGCTAACAAAGAGGGTTTACAAGGTTCGGGGATAACTTGCCCCTACTCCTTGGCATGCCCTTAAGGTGGGCGATCCCTTGATCGTCGGCAGATCAAGCCCCGGTTAGCACCGGATATAAAGCAACCTCCTTCTCGGTGGAGAAACCTCTCCACAGCGTTTCAATCACAGATAAATGTTTAAGCTCAATGAAACAACAAGAAGGATCTTACTCAAGCACTCAGCAAGGACAAGAACACAGCAAGCTTCCCTGAGCTCCACTCAGTGGCGATCTCACGCAAGAACCCTTCTTCGTGTCTTCCCACTGTCGGACTCCTAGCTCCTAGTTCTCTCCTTCAAGCACTCAAGTAATGGATGATTGCTTCTCGAAAATCAGTAGTTTGCTCAAGATGATGAAACTTCAAGAACACAGCAAGCTTGTTGTGGAGAACTCAAGGCGTAGCAAGAAGTCAGTATTCAAACTCTGCTTCCATGAAGCCAGCTTCCGCGCTTTTGATTCTCCACACAGCACCAGGTGACAACATCCTCCGTAGCCTCCAGCTACCACACTGCAAACGCCAGCTACCACTGAGCCCTCTCTAGTCTTCCTGAGATCCCCTCAGCCAAGCCCCAGTCTCGGCTCCAGTCTGCAGCTCGGCCGTTGCAACCTGAAATGGAGAATCGGACAAACCTACTCCAAGGAAAGCCTCCTTTGACCTCTCCTTGAGTGTTTAAATCCTCCCCTGTCACTTGCAGCTTAATCAGAGTGTTAGAGCAACGTATCACACAGTAAATCAAATATCAGATGTAAGTGGCAGCAAATCGGATACGTTCAGACGCGATCAGAGCGTCTGACAGGGCGTTTGAATTAAAGTTATCGGTCACCGGACCGATCAGAGCGACCCCTGATCGGTCACCAGACCGATCAGGCTAGGTCCAGACCGATCAGGCTCCGTCCTGATTGATCCCCAACGCTCGATTAGAAATCGCGATTTCTTTATGACTTCTCATGGATCGATCACCAGACCGATCCCAGGTTGTGGATAGTTCGCCCGACCGATCCACCCCTTTCTTGGGCGATTTATGAGATTCTCAGTCCAGACCTCCTGATCGATCACCGGACCGATCAGGAAGCCTCCTGATCGGTCACCAGACTGATCAGATCGTGATCAGACCGATCAGGCTCTGTCCTGATCGATCATAGAGAGGAACCTGCGACGCTGGATCGTTCTCCGGAACGATCTGCACAGTGATCCTGATCGGTCACTAGACCAATCAGGTGCAGATCAGCAAGGGAACTCAACCTCACTGTTCGCTCCCTGATCGGTCACCAGACTGATCAGGAGCCAAGCAGTGGGTGAAACACACACTCCCTGATCGGTCACCGGATCGATCAAGAGCAGTACAGTAGGTTCCCAACCTCACTGTGTGCTCCCTGATCGGTCACCAGACCGATCAGTCGTTGCTGGATCGGTCACCATACCGATCCACAACAGGGCAGCGTGCCAGCTTCCCTGACCGATCACCAGACCGATCCAGGGACTTAAACATAGCCCTCCAAGCTAAGTTCTCTTCCACCTTAGCCCTCCAAGCTAAGGATTTTTCACCTAACCCTCCAAGTTGGGAATTTACACCTAACCCTCCAAGTTAGGACTTTTCACCTAGCCCTCCAAGCTAGGACTTTTCACCTAGCTCTCTAAGCTAGAACTTTTCACCTAGCCCTCCAAGCTAGGACTTTTCACCTAGCCCTCTAAGCTAGGACTTTTCACCTTACCCTAGTAGGTCGAGATTAGCTACCTCGTATTTACTTAGGGATGCGCGCATATGATGAATGAATGTGGTACAAGCCAGGGCCCAATGAATGTTATGATATTTTAAAAGCATGTTTTTAAAGATTAAGCATCTATATATATATATATGCAATTGCCACATGCATCCATCCATGTTATGCATTATATTTATGATAAGAATATTATGCAAAGTAAGTTTATGCAAGGTATGTTTATGCAAATGATTTCGTTTATGTTTCGTGTTAATATATGATGCCATGATTTGATTGTGTTCATGCTAGTCTAGAATGCCATGATTTACTTACGTTTATGCTAGTCTAGAATGCCATGATTTACTTACGTTTATGCTAGTTTAGGATGCCATGATTATTTGTGTACATGCTAGTTAGGAAGCCATGATTTAACTAGTTTTATGCCATGATTTATTTATGTACATGCGAGTTTAGGATGCCATGATTTAACTAGTTTTATGTTAAGTTAGAATGCCATGTTTTATCTATGTTCATGCTAGTTTAGGATGCCATGATTTAATTATATTTATTCTAAGTTAGAATGCCATGATTTAACTAGTTTTATATGATGCCATGACTTAAGTATATTAAGCTGATTTAGGACGCCATGATTTTTATTTAGGTTCATGCCATGCTAAGAATGTTTATGAGATTTTGTGTATTATGTCTATGTTTACGCCCAGCACTATGCCATGCTATGAATGTTTTCGAGGTTTATGTCTATGCTAAGTATCGTGTCATGCCATGAATGTTCTTATGGGTATGATTATGCCATGCTATGAATGTGATGAAGTTATGCTTATGTCATGACGAAGGTGTGCTAAGTGATGAAAAGGCTTATGTTCTAAGTAAAGCACTAAGTATGCTAATGTCTTATATGCTCATGAATGAATGATGAATGGTTTTAGTGAGTAGGAAAGAGTCTTACTAAGCCTGTGTGCTTATAGTCTTGTTGTCTTATACCGCAGATCATGCAAAAGGACAGTAAGGAAGCAGCGGGAGGGCATCAAAGAATGTGTGTGATAGTGACTTGGCCAAGGAGCAATATGGTTGCTCGTCTTATGATAGAACTTTATCTTTATTATTAGGTGCTTGAGTATGACTCTATAACATGATGCTAAGTAAGACATGATGCTACGAATGACATGATGCTAAGTATGATATGATGCTAAGTATAAAGTTACTATGCTAAGTTCCTATGTTATGATGCTAGCAATGGTAGTAAGGGCATGTAGGAGTAAGTTAAAGGTTTCCGCTGCATTATGATGTCTACATGTCCTAGGTATGTTAACGTAACGCCGCTTTAGGAAAAAAAAACGGGCGTTACAGGTTGGAATCAGAGCAGTTACCATCTCACTACACACACATCAAGCCCTCTTCCTGCCGCTTCCAAGTAAGTACCTCTTTACATAGCTGATAGTATTAAGATGTTTTATGATTTTAAGATATGCAAGTATGAACGGTATTTATAATGAAAAGTATGTTACGATATGTAACGAAGAATGATACATTATCTTATTTTAGGAATTAAATATTTAGAATACTATAGGGGTAGAGAGAAAAAAAAACTGATATTGGCCATACTTGTCTTTGGTGACGAAAATATGGCTAGAAGACAGAGTAACCGGATTAATGAGACTACTTCCTCGCCCGACCTGATGCTCCATATACCTTATATCATAACCTATCTTAAGTCACATCATAAGACAATCATGTATAAGTATTTTGCCTTATACATTAGGTCTATGTTAGTCATAATACAATTAGTCATAAGTGTAACTCAACCTTATGGTATTAATTGAGCACCATCATAATATTAGCAACTAAGGTGAACCTAGTATTAACATAATGTTATATAACCTGTACATTATATGAGTTACCAAACATATAATATAATTATATTATATTATATACAGCAAATGATAATAAAATAAGAGTGTGTACTAATATAAGATTATTATAAATATAACCATACAAATTCCTTACCATATAAGTATTGTCATAATTCACCTATAATATAGGTTTTAATATGAGCCTACATACAGGTTGACATGTATCATCTCAACTTATAAGTTATCACCTATACATATTATTCCATAAGCAAAAGTATAAGGTATTATACCTATAATTTATATGATAAATAACTATAATTTATGACATTATGTATAACCTATAATATAGTCTCGTGTAGGGAATTATGTGATAGCCTACATACATAAGATTATAATACTCTCACCTATGTTAGCGTATAGTATTAGTTCCATTATACTAACACTAATATAAGTAATGGTATAAGTCATACGCCATAACCTAAAATGATACGCATAGGGTAGTGTCCTAATTATATTAACACTTATTTTCATACTAATTATAAATATTAGAACTATCAACGTATGTTTCACTATTATCTTATATATAATATATAAGATTTCCTTAAGTTATTTTATGGTAATATAATAAATATGATATCACTTATCATGTAATAATCATTAACTAATATAATTCATAACTCATGTGGTGAACTAATATTTGATCTCACTTATCATGTAACAACCATTAACTAATATAATTCATAGCTCGTGTTGTGAACTAATATTTCGGAAGCATACTATTATTAGGTTTACCCATAATTATAATAGCTAAATAATTTTGATATATGCATATAATTACATCATAGAGCTATTAATGACACTAGCCCAATTATATGCCAAGGAGATAATTAGACTTTATGGAGTTCCCAAGACCACCATCTCAGATAGGGATGGTCACTTCACCCCCCATTTTGGGAATGCGTCCCGAAGTCTCTCGACACTAAATTATGATTCAGCACCGCTGGTCACCCTTAGACTGACGGACAACCTGAATGGGTGAATCAAGTACTAGAGGATGTGTTGCAGCTTGTGCCTTGGACTTCAAAGGGAGTTGGTGCCGATATCTATGCTTAGCGGAAAATTGCTTACAACAATAGCTACCAAGCTACTATTGGACTGACACCTTATGAGGCCTTGTATGGGAGGAGATGTAGGTCTCCGATCTGTTGGTACGAGGGTGGTGAAAAGAAGGAAATGGGGCTCATAACGGATGTTATCGACAGCGCCACCCAAGCTATACAGAATATTCGACAACGGATAACAACTGCTCAGAGCCGGCAGAAGAGTTATGCCGATGTCCGGCGTAGACCGCTAGAATTTAATGTTGGAGATTGGGTGTTTCTCAAAGTGGCCCCTATGAAGGGGGTGACAAGATTTGGGCAGAAAGGAAAACTAAGTCCACGCTATGTGGGGCGTAGACCGCGAGAATTTAATGTTGGAGCTAGGACTTTTTGTAACGACCCGGAAAATTCTCTTAATATTTTCTTAAAATATTGAGCATGTCTAGATAATTTTCCGAGGGGCCCAGAAATAATTATGTAAAATTGGGCCTAGAAATCCATGTTTTCTCATTTAAATTGAGAAAACTAAGTACCAAGGAGTTTTAAATGGGCTCCAAAAATGGGTATTAATTAGGTAAAAATTAATATAAATTAGGTAGAATTAATATAAATATAAAAGAATTTTATTTAGGAATATTGGCATAATTATGGGTGATTTTAAGGGGGGATTTTCAGAATTTAGGAAATAAAAATAATAATATAAAAGAAATAAAAATAAAATAAAAATAAAGGTGCATGAGCCAAGGATTGAACCTTGGACCTCTTGTACAACCATGTAAGCCTTAACCAACTCACCTAGCAAGGGATTTCTATGAGGAAATGAAGTGGATGTAAGTTAAGATTAGAAAGAAGATGAAGAGTCATGGAGAGACTCTTCATTTACCTTCTTAATGGGCTATTAAAGGGGGGTTTTGGGAGTTACCTCTTCTTCCCATTACTTGCACATTCGAACCCCTTCCTCCCCTCATTCTTTCCGAGCACCAAGAAGAGGTTTTCCCCTTGGAATAGTTTCCACCAAGGTCCCATCTCCTAGATCTAGAGTCTTCACAAGAGTGCAAGGGCAAGGAGGGATCAAGGGTCAAGAGTCCTACAAGTTCATTCTCTTTTAAGGTCTAAAAATCAAGAAATCCCAAGGTAAGACTCCCTCACCTGTGGTATAATAGTTCCCTATGATTTTTATGATTTTTAGTATGATATAGTGGTTGGTTTTCGAATTTGATGTTGAAAGGAAGGAAAACCAAGACCCTCATGCTTAAGAGTTTCGGCCACCATGATTTTTAGGTCTATAAATATTGTAAAAATCTGTATAATGGTATTTAATGTTCCCTTATGATGTTCAAAGGTTAAGTATAATTTTTGGGAATTTCTGGTGTACCCTAAGACACCTTAAGATTTCGGCCAACATGAAAGGAATAGAATCAACACCCTAGAAACCCTATGGGTTTCGGCCACCATGTTTTAGGGTCCATAATGATGCTAAAAATCTGTATAATGTTATTTAATGTTCCCTTATGATTTTTAGAGGTTAAGTATAATTTTTGGGAATTTTTGGAGTACCCTAAGACACCTTAAGGTTTCGGCCAACATGAAAGGAATAGAATCAACACCCTAGAAACCCTATGGGTCTCGGCCACCATGTTTTAGGGTCCATAATGATGCTAAAAATCTGTATAATGTTATTTAATGTTCCCTTATGATTTTTAGAGGTTAATTATAATTTTTGAGAATTTTTGGAGTACCCTAAGACACCTTAAGGTTTCGGCCAACATGAAAGGAATAGAATCAACACCCTAGAAACCCTATGGTTTCGGCCATCATGTTTTAGGGTCCATAATGATGCTAAAAATCTGTATAATGTTATTTAATGTTCCCTTATGATTTTTAGAGGTTAAGTATAATTTTTGGGAATTTTTGGGGTACCCTAGGATACCCTAGGGTTTCGGCCAACATGAAGGACCCATGTGTAGGGTTGGGTTTAAGACCTCAAGCATATGTTTTATGTTTTATCACGATATAAGAGAGATGGAGGGTATTTATGTGAATGATTCACATGGCCTAGAGACCTTATAGGTTTCGGCCAAGAACCCTAATAGGGTGGGAAGTTAGGGCTTATTTCAAGTAAGGGTCCCAATGGCCCTATGGTAAGGTATGGTTGGGGTTTAAGCAATTGATTTGGGGTTTTATTGGAAATTTTTCCATGCCCCCATGGCCTTGAAGTTTTGGCCAAGAGCAAGAGTTGGGTCAAAGGATTAGGGTTGGCCTTAAGTATGGGATTAAATGTTCCCTATGACCTAGTATGTATGTATGGGAGGTTAGTTGGGAGGTTATGTGAAGTTTCATGGACCTAGGGTTCCTTGGGGACTTTCGGCCAAGGACATAACCTAGGGCTATGATTGGGTTAAATCTCCAAAGATGCTTAATAAACCCTTAGTTTGTATGTCATGAATTATATGTTAAGTCATAGCTGTTTAGACATGTGCCATGATTTGTGAATAATATGTAAGTATGTCATGTCTTATGAATGATATGCCATGTTTATGATTGATATGCCATGTTTATGAGGGATATGCCATGTTTTATGAATAAGATGTAAGTATGCCATGTCTTATGAATGAGGTTTAAGTACATGCCTTTAGGGCATAACGATGATATTAAGTATGATGAATGAATGATGATGAATGACAAGTATGATGAATGAATGATGATGAATGACAAGTATGATGAATGAATGATGATGAATGGAAAGCATGTGAAAGCATTATATTTTATTTTATGGGCTTGTACCAGACCTAAGTAAGGTCCACGGTTCTGGACTACCGATGATGCTGTCCTTACGGTTCGGGACTACCGATGAAGCTGTCCTTACCCTAGTAGGTCGAGATTAGCTACCTCGTATTTACTTAGGGATGCGCGCATATGATGAATGAATGTGGTACAAGCCAGGGCCCAATGAATGTTATGATATTTTAAAAGCATGTTTTTAAAGATTAAGCATCTATATATATATATATATATATATACAATTGCCACATGCATCCATCCATGTTATGCATTATATTTATGATAAGAATATTATGCAAAGTAAGTTTATGCAAGGTATGTTTATGCAAATGATTTCGTTTATGTTTCGTGTTAATATATGATGCCATGATTTGATTGTGTTCATGCTAGTCTAGAATGCCATGATTTATTTACGTTTATGCTAGTCTAGAATGCCATGATTTACTTACGTTTATGCTAGTTTAGGATGCCATGATTATTTGTGTACATGCTAGTTAGGATGCCATGATTTAACTAGTTTTATGCCATGATTTATTTATGTACATGCGAGTTTAGGATGCCATGATTTAACCAGTTTTATGTTAAGTTAGAATGCCATGTTTTATCTATGTTAATGCTAGTTTAGGATGCCATGATTTAATTATATTTATGCTAAGTTAGAATGCCATGATTTAACTAGTTTTATATGATGCCATGACTTAAGTATGTTAAGCTGATTTAGGACGCCATGATTTTTATTTAGGTTCATGCCATGCTAAGAATGTTTATGAGATTTTGTGTATTATGTCTATGTTTACGCCCAGCACTATGCCATGCTATGAATGTTTACGAGGTTTATGTCTATGCTAAGTATCGTGTCATGCCATGAATGTTCTTATGGATAATGTGATGAAGTTATGCTTATGTCATGACGAAGGTGTGCTAAGTGATGAAAAGGCTTATGTACTAAGTAAAGCACTAAGTATGCTAATGTCTTATATGCTCATGAATGAATGATGAATGGTTTTAGTGAGTAGGAAAGAGTCTTACTAAGCTTGTGTGCTTATAGTCTTGTTGTCTTATACCGCTGATCATGCAAAAGGACAGTAAGGAAGCAGCGGGAGGGCATCAAAGAATGTGTGTGATAGTGACTTGGCCAAGGAGCAATATGGTTGCTCGTCTTATGATAGAACTTTATCTTTATTATTAGGTGCTTGAGTATGACTCTATAACATGATGCTAAGTAAGACATGATGCTACGAATGACATGATGCTAAGTATGATATGATGCTAAGTATAAAGTTACTATGCTAAGTTCCTATGTTATGATGCTAGCAATGGTAGTAAGGGCATGTAGGAGTAAGTTAAAGGTTTCCGCTGCATTATGATGTCTACATGTCCTAGGTATGTTAACGTAACGCCGCTTTAGGAAAAAAAAAAGCTGGCGTTACAGGTTGGTATCAGAGCAGTTACCATCTCACTACACACACATCAAGCCCTCTTCCTGCCGCTTCCAAGTAAGTACCTCTTTACATAGCTGATAGTATTAAGATGTTTTATGATTTTAAGATATGCAAGTATGAACGGTATTTATAATGAAAAGTACGTTACGATATGTAACGACGAATGATACTTTATCTTATTTTAGGAATTAAATATTTAGAATAATATAGGGGTAGATAGAAAAAAAACTGATATTGGTCATACTTGTCTTTGGTGAAGAAAATATGGCTAGAAGACAGAGTAACCGGATTAATGAGACTACTTCCTCGCCCGACCTGATGCTCCATATACCTTATATCATAACCTATCTTAAGTCACATCATAAGACAATCATGTATAAGTATTTTGCCTTATACATTAGGTCTAAGTTAGTCATAATACAATTAGTCATAAGTGTAACTCAACCTTATGGTATTAATTGAGCACCATCATAATATTAGCAACTAAGGTGAACCTAGTATTAACATAATGTTATATAACCTGTACATTATATGAGTTACCAAACATATAATATAATTATATTATATTATATACAGCAAATGATAATAAAATAAGAGTGTGTACTAATATAAGATTATTATAAATATAACTATACAAATTCCTTACCATATAAGTATTGTCATAATTCACCTATAATATAGGTTTTAATATGAGCCTACATACAGGTTGACATGTATCATCTCAACTTATAAGTTATCACCTATACATATTATTCCATAAGCAAAAGTATAAGGTATTATACCTATAATTTATATGATAAATAACTATAATTTATGACATTATGTATAACCTATAATATAGTCTCGTGTAGGGAATTATGTGATAGCCTACATACATAAGATTATAATACTCTCACCTATGTTAGCGTATAGTATTAGTTCCATTATACTAACACTAATATAAGTAATGGTATAAGTCATACGGCATAACCTAAAATGATACGCATAGGGTAGTGTCCTAATTATATTAACACTTATTTTCATACTAATTATAAATATTAGAACTATCAACGTATGTTTCACTATTATCTTATATATAATATATAAGATTTCCTTAAGTTATTTTATGGTAATATAATAAATATGATCTCACTTATCATGTAATAATCATTAACTAATATAATTCATAACTCATGTGGTGAACTAATATTTGATCTCACTTATCATGTAACAACCATTAACTAATATAATTCATAGCTCGTGTTGTGAACTAATATTTCGGAAGCATACTATTATTAGGTTTACCCATAATTATAATAGCTAAATAATTTTGATATATGCATATAATTACATCATAGAGCTATTAATGACACTAGCCCAATTATATGCCAAGGAGATAATTAGACTTTATGGAGTTCCCAAGACCACCATCTCAGATAGGGATGGTCACTTCACCCCCCATTTTGGGAATGCGTCCCAATGTCTCTCGGCACTAAATTATGATTCAGCACCGCTGGTCACCCTTAGACTGACGGACAACCTGAATGGGTGAATCAAGTACTAGAGGATGTGTTGCAGCTTGTGCCTTGGACTTCAAAGGGAGTTGGTGCCGATATCTATGCTTAGCGAAAAATTGCTTACAACAATAGCTACCAAGCTACTATTGGACTGGCACCTTATGAGGCCTTGTATGGGAGGAGATGTAGGTCTCCGATCTGTTGGTACGAGAGTGGTGAAAAGAAGGAAATGGGGCTCACAACGGATGTTATCGACAGCGCCACCCAAGCTATACAGAATATTCGACAACGGATAGCAACTGCTCAGAGCTGGCAGAAGAGTTATGCCGACATCTGGCGTAGACCGCTAAAATTTAATGTTGGAGATTGGGTGTTTCTCAAAGTGGCCCCTATGAAGGGGGTGACAAGATTTGGGCAGAAAAGAAAACTAAGTCCACGCTATGTGGGGCCGTACCTGATTCTGAAAAGTGTCGGTAAAGTGGCATATGAGCTGGAGCTGTCTCTAGAGATGTCAGCTATCCATAACGTATTCCATGTGTCCCTGCTTAAAAAGTGTATCCCAAATATGGACCAAGTGATCGAGCCGCAGACGGTACAACTGCAGGAGGACCTAAGCTATGAGAGCAGACCTATCATGATTTTGGACAGGGAAGTCAAGAAGCTGAGGAGTAAGGAGGTACCCTTAGTCAAGGTCCTTTGGCAAAGTCAACGGTTCAAAGAAGCTACCTGGGAACGCGAGGACGAGATGAGGCGCAAGTACCCGGAGTTATTCTAAGTTCGAGGACGAACTTTCACGATGTATGGGGGATTGTAACGACCCGGAAAATTCTCTTAATATTTTCGTAAAATATTGAGCATGTCTAGATAATTTTCCGAGGGGCCCAGAAATAATTATGTAAAATTGGGCCTAGAAATCCATGTTTTCTCATTTAAATTGAGAAAACTAAGTACCAAGGAGTTTTAAATGGGCTCCAAAAATAGGTATTAATTAGGTAAAAATTAATATAAATTAGGTAGAATTAATATAAATATAAAAGAATTTTATTTAGGAATATTGGCATAATTATGGGTGATTTTAAGGGGGGATTTTCAGAATTTAGGAAATAAAAATAATAAAATAAAAGAAATAAAAATAAAATAAAAATAAAGGTATGAGCCAAGGATTGAACCTTGGACCTCTTGTACAACCATGTAAGCCTTAACCAACTCACCTAGCAAGGGATTTCTATGAGAAAATGAAGTGGATGTAAGTTAAGATTAGAAAGAAGATGAAGAGTCATGGAGAGACTCTTCATTTACCTTCTTAATGGGCTATTAAAGGGGGGTTTTGGGAGTTACCTCTTCTTCCCATTACTTGCACATTCGAACCCCTTCCTCCCCTCATTCTTTCCGAGCACCAAGAAGAGGTTTTCCCCTTGGAATAGTTTCCACCAAGGTCCCATCTCCTAGATCTAGAGTCTTCACAAGAGTGCAAGGGCAAGGAGGGATCAAGGGTCAAGAGTCCTACAAGTTCTTTCTCTTTTAAGGTCTAAAAATCAAGAAATCCCAAGGTAAGACTCCCTCACCTGTGGTATAATAGTTCCCTATGATTTTTATGATTTTTAGTATGATATAGTGGTTGGTTTTCGAATTTGATGTTGAAAGGAAGGAAAACCAAGACCCTCATGCTTAAGAGTTTCGGCCACCATGATTTTTAGGCCTATAAATATGCTAAAAATCTGTATAATGTTATTTAATGATCCCTTATTCTTTTTAGAGGTTAAGTATAATTTTTGGGAATTTATGGAGTACCCTAAGACACCTTAACATTTCGGCCAACATGAAAGGAATAGAATCAACACCCTAGAAACCCTATGGGTTTCGGCCACCATGTTTTAGGGTCCATAATGATGCTAAAAATCTGTATAATGTTATTTAATGTTCCCTTATGATGTTTAGAGGTTAAGTATAATTTTTGGGAATTTTTGGAGTACCCTAAGACACCTTAAGGTTTCGGCCAACATGAAAGTTATAGAATCAACACCCTAGAAACCCTATGGGTTTCGGCCACCTTGTTTTAGGGTCCATAATGATGCTAAAAATCTGTATAATGTTATTTAATGTTCCCTTATGATTTTTAGAGGTTAAGTATAATTTATGGGAATTTTTGGAGTACCCTAAGACACCTTAAGGTTTCGGCCAACATGAAAGGAATAGAATCAACACCCTAGAAACCCTATGGTTTCGGCCATCATGTTTTAGGGTCCATAATGATGCTAAAAAACTGTATAATGTTATTTAATGTTACCTTATGATTTTTATAGGTTAAGAATAATTTTTGGGAATTTTTGGGGTACCCTAGGATACCCTAGGGTTTCGGCCAACATGAAGGACCCATGTGTAGGGTTGGGTTTAAGACCTCAAGCATATGTTTTATGTTTTATCACGATATAAGAGAGATGGAGGGTGTTTATGTGAATGATTCACATGGCCTAGAGACCTTATAGGTTTCGGCCAAGAACCCTAATAGGGTGGGAAGTTAGGGCTTATTTCAAGTAAGGGTCCCAATGGCCCTATGGTAAGGTATGGTTGGGGTTTAAGCAATTGATTTGGGGTTTTATTGGAAATTTTTCCATGCCCCTATGGCCTTGAAGTTTTGGCCAAGAGCAAGAGTTGGGTCAAAGGATTAGGGTTGGCCTTAAGTATGGGATTAAATGTTCCCTATGGCCTAGTATGTATGTATGGGAGGTTAGTTGGGAGGTTATGTGAAGTTTCATGGACCTAGGGTTCCTTGGGGACTTTCGGCCAAGGACAAAACCTAGGGCTAGGATTGGGTTAAATCTCCAAAGATGCTTAACTAAACCCTTAGTTTGTATGTCATGAATTATATGTTAAGTCATAGATGTTTAGACATGTGCCATGATTTGTGAATAATATGTAAGTATGTCATGTCTTATGAATGATATGCCATGTTTATGAATGATATGCCATCTTTATGAGGGATATGCCATGTTTTATGAATAAGATGTAAGTATGCCATGTCTTATGAATGAGGTTAAAGTACATGCCTTTAGGGCATAACGATGATGTTAAGTATGATGAATGAATGATGATGAATGACAAGTATGATGAATGAATGATGATGAATGACAAGTATGATGAATGAATGATGATGAATGGAAAGCATTATATTTTATTTTATGGGCTTGTACCAGACCTAAGTAAGGTCCACGGTTCTGGACTACCGATGATGCTGTCCACGGTTCGGGACTACCGATGATGTTGTCCTTACGGTTCGGGACTACCGATGAAGCTGTCCTTACCCTAGTAGGTCGAGATTAGCTACCTCGTATTTACTTAGGGATGCGTGCATATGATGAATGAATGTGGTACAAGCCAGGGCCCAATGAATGTTATGATATTTTAAAAGCATGTTTTTAAAGATTAAGCATCTATATATATATATATATATATATATATATATGCAATTGCCACATGCATCCATCCATGTTATGCATTATATTTATGATAAGAATATTATGCAAAGTAAGTTTATGCAAGGTATGTTTATGCAAATAATTTCGTTTATGTTTCGTGTTAATATATGATGCCATGATTTGATTGTGTTCATGCTAGTCTAGAATGTCATGATTTACTTACGTCTATGCTAGTCTAGAATGCCATGATTTACTTACGTTTATGCTAGTTTAGGATGTCATGATTATTTGTGTACATGCTAGTTAGGATGCCATGATTTAACTAGTTTTATGCCATGATTTATTTATGTACATGCGAGTTTAGGATGCCATGATTTAACTAGTTTTATGTTAAGTTAGAATGTCATGTTTTATCTATGTTCATGCTAGTTTAGGATGCCATGATTTAATTATATTTATGCTAAGTTAGAATGCCATGATTTAACTAGTTTTATATGATGCCATGACTTAAGTATGTTAAGCTGATTTAGGACGCCATGATTTTTATTTAGGTTCATGCCATGCTAAGAATGTTTATGAGATTTTGTGTATTATGTCTATGTTTACGCCCAGCACTATGCCATGCTATGGATGTTTACAAGGTTTATGTCTATGCTAAGTATCGTGTCATGCCATGAATGTTCTTATGGATATGATTATGCCATGCTATGAATGTGATGAAGTTATGCTTATGTCATGACG
The DNA here is from genome assembly GCA_024364735.1 of Boesenbergia rotunda. Taxonomy (NCBI): domain Eukaryota; kingdom Viridiplantae; phylum Streptophyta; class Magnoliopsida; order Zingiberales; family Zingiberaceae; genus Boesenbergia; species Boesenbergia rotunda. The sequence goes on along the minus strand of JAGFNQ010004030.1, from coordinate 80,759 downwards.
AAGGTGTGCTAAGTGATGAAAAGGCTTATGTTCTAAGTAAAGCACTAAGTATATTAATGTCTTATATGCTCATGAATGAATGATGAATGGTTATAGTGAGTAGGAAAGAGTCTTACTAAGCCTGTGTGCTTATAGTCTTGTCGTCTTATACCGCAGATCATGCAAAAGGACAGTAAGGAAGCAGCGGGAGGGCATCAAAGAATGTGTGTGATAGTGACTTGGCCAAGGAGCAATATGGTTGCTCGTCTTATGATAGAACTTTATCTTTATTATTAGGTGCTTGAGTATGACTCTATAACATGATGCTAAGTAAGACATGATGCTACGAATGACATGATGCTAAGTATGATATGATGCTAAGTATAAAGTTACTATGCTAAGTTCCTATGTTATGATGCTAGCAATGGTAGTAAGGGCATGTAGGAGTAAGTTAAAGGTTTCCGCTGCATTATGATGTCTACATGTCCTAGGTATGTTAACGTAACGCCGCTTTAGGGAAAAAAAAGCGGGCGTTACACTTTTCACCCAACTCTTCCGGATTAGGAATTACCAAACCTAGCCCTCCAAGCTAGGACCTGACCCTCCAAACCAGGACTTTTTCATCTAATTCTCCAGGATGGGAATTTGCACCTAACCCTCCAAGTTAGGACTTTTCACCTAGCCCTCTAAGCAAGGACTTTTCACCCAACCCTTCCGAATTAGGACTTTTCCAACACCTAGCCCTCCAGACTAGGATTTTCAACACCTAACCCTCCAGGTTAGGATTTTCCAACACCTAGCCCTCCAGGCTAGGATTTTCCAAACTATGCCTAATCCTCGATCAGGACTTAAATGTTGGTGCAAGTTGCATCAATGATATTCCTCTTTAAGTGTTTTAATGTTTAACAATACACTCAAGTCAGTGATACATTGAACAGACAAAGGGGAGTAAGAGAGAAATAAACTAAGCTGAAGAAAAGTCCTAGTTAATCTAGGCATCGAAACCCTAAGTCCCAGCGAAGTGCTGCTGGGCACCTAGCGAAGGGCTGCTAGGTATCAAAACCCCAAGTCCTAGCGAAGGGCTGTTAGGCACCTGGCGAAGGGCTGCTAGGTATTGTAACCCGAAGACCTAGCGAAGGGCTGCTAGGCATAGAAGACCTAGCAAAGGACTGCTAGGCACCTAGCGAAGGGCTGCTAGGCACCTAGCGAAGGCTGCTAGGTATAGAAGACCTAGCGAAGGGCTGCTAGGCACCTGGCGAAGGACTGCTGGGGAATGAAGTCTTGGTCCCAGGGACTAAGCAACTTAGCTGAGCGATGACTAAGGACAGGAGTAGAGACGGGTCAGGGTTTGGGCGTCTCGAGGTCCGGGAGTATCGGAAGCTAAGGAAAAGTCCATCCGAAGGACTGGGTGGCAACCGTCTCCTGAAAGGAGTAGGTGAAGGGCGCGTTCCCGGGGGTGGAAACTCGTGCCGGTTCGACCTAGGGTTTTGTGCAAATCCGAAGTCCGAACCAAGTCCTTAAGCCTAATATTATATGTATATGCTTTGTGTTTGTGTATCTTGCAGGTAACAAGAACCGGAGACAAAGCAACCAGTTTGTAGGCTTTAAGGAGGGCGCCCTCAGCAGGGAGGGCGCCCCCATCAGCCAGGGCACCCTCAACAGCCAGGGCGCCCTGAGCAAAGAAGAAAACAGGAGTTAAGTGAAGCAGGCAGAACAGGTGTCAAGCGGGGCGCCCTGAGCGTCCGGGGCGCCTTGGTTCAAAACTGTACTTGCAGTTTCGAACCCAAAACACAGATAAGACATCATGAGGGCACCCTGAGCGTCCGGGGCGCCCTGGTCAACAATCTTATCACCTGCGGCGAGGTAGGCGCAAGGATAAGGCTTGACCGAGTCTTCCGGGGCACCCCCAGCGTCCAGGGCGCCCCCAGGAGGCCTATATAAGGGGCTTCGACCCCTCTGCTTCAGACAACATTCAAAGAGCGATCCCAAGCTTTCCGACCAATGACAACACGCTAGAAACGAGGCTCTACGACCGGGAGGCTCCAGGAGGAGGTGCGCGGCACTTCGGAGGTCCAGATCGGCCGAGCTTCATACTTTTTCTTGTTGTTTGCTTTTTAATTACTGTACTTAAATTTCTATATTATTGCTTGTAATTCTGCACTGTAAGTCGAGTTTCTCTGCCTCCGGAAAGTCCGGAAAGGAGACCAATAGTGGACGGGCGTTCCCGTGCATAGGCCTTGGATGTACTGACCCTGGGGGGTCGGGAACCAAGTAAAATCCGCCGTGTCGTTTCTTCTGTTTGTCGTTCTATTTATTTTCCGCTGCGCTACTAATATTTTAAGTCCAGAACGAAAGTTTGACGAAGATTTCTAAAAGGGTTTCGAACGATCGATATTCACCCCCCCCTCTATCGACGGCACCGGTCCAACAAGTGGTATCAGAGCCGAGCCGCTCTTCACAGGACTAACCGCCGACGGAGCAGCGACGCCAGGAGTTGAGGGGGAGCCCAGGGGTGAATCAGGTATAATTTTTATTATGTCAAATTTTAAATTGCATATTATTTGTTTTACATGCAGGGAGAGAGGGCACTATAAAAATCAGTGCCCTACTCATAAAAATCGTTCATCACCGGCGGCGAAGGAGGCACCAGCGCCAGGAAACCGGAGGGACAAAAGCCATATCAGATGCTTCAAGTGCGAAAAATACGGGCATTACAAAAACAAATGTCCGGCGAAGGTACACAAAATTTATGTTCCAAAAATTTTACAAGTTCCTGCACTGCCATGTGATAAAATAGTTAATTTTTCTGATAAAGTAGATTTACTGCATAGTAAAATTAACTTTTTGCATGCTAAATTACAAAACGTGAATATGGCCGAAATATTAGAAATTAATTGTTTAATTCAGAATATTAATTCAGAAATTAATAAAATTAATTCTGATAATTTATCTAATAAAATTAATTCTGATAATTTATCTGATAAAATTAATCCTGATAATTTATCTAATAAAATTAATTCTGATAATTTATCTGATAAAATTAATCCTGATAATTTATCTAATAAAATTAATTCTGATAATTTATCTAATAAAATTAATCCTGACAATTTATCTGATAAAATTAATCCTGATAATTTATCTAATAAAATTAATTCTGATAATTTATCTAATAAAATTAATTCTGATAATTTATCTAATAAAATTAATTCTGATAATTTATCTGATAAAATTAATCCTGATAATTTATCTGATAAAATTAATCCTGATAATTTATCTGATAAAATTAATCTTGATAATTTATCTGATAAAATTAGTTCTGATAATCTTAATACAGATAAAATTAATCCTAAGGATAATTCGAAATCCAAATTAAAAAATCCTAAGGATAATTCGAAATCCAAATGTGAAAATCCTAAGGATAAATCCGAATTCAAATTTGAATATCTTAAGGATAACTCAGAAATTAATTCTGAAAATCTTAAAGATAATCTAGAGATTAATGTTGAAAATATATCTGAGGATAATTTTCTCCTAGATAATAATTTAATTATAGATAATATTGAAGATTATTATAAAACTTTAACTAGTGGCCCAATTTACTCCACTTACTGTGAGGATATTGAAAAATTTAATCTTGAGGAGGAGATAGAACAACCTAAGATAAAGGCCATAGTTAATAAAAATTACAAAAATTCAAATAAATCAAAATTATTAGAAAAACTTGAAAAGAAAGATAAAAATGAAGAAGAAATTTTTGAAATAATGAAAATGATGAATTTAAACCCACAATTATTAATTAATCATTATAATTCGAATTAAATCTTAAGTTAATCCTAATTAAATCTGAATTAAATCTTAAGTTAATCCTAATTAAATTCGAATTAAATCTTAATTTAATCCTAATTAAATCTGAATTAAATCTGAATTTAATCCTAATTAAATCTGAATTAAATCTTAATTTAATCCTAATTAAATTCGAATTAAATTTTAATTTAATCCTAATTAAATTCGAATTAAATCTTAATTTAATCCTAATTAAATTCGAATTAAATTCAAAGTTAATCCTAATAAAATTCGAATTATATCTTAATTTAATCCTAATTAAATTCAAATTAAATCTTAATTTAATCCTAATTAAATCTTAATTTAATCCTAAATAAATTCAATTAAATTCAAATTAATTCAAATAATTCAATTAAATTCAAATTAATTCAAATAATTCAATTAAATTCGAATTAATTCTAATAATTCAATTAAATTCAAATTAATTCAAATAATTCAATTAAATTCAAATTAATTCTAATAATTCAATTAAATTCAAATTAATTCAAATAATTCAATTAAATTCAAATTAATTCAAATAATTCAATTAAATTCAAATTAAAACTTCAATTAAATTAACTTTAATCCTAATCGATTAATTTCTAATTAATTCAACCTCAATTGATTCGTAATTAACTGAATCCAACTAAAATCTTAAATAACTTAAACTCAAACTAAAATAAAATTTTACCCAAAGTGTAACAATTAAAATTAATAATATTAAATATGTCAAAGTGGGTTGACATATTCGCGGGTTCACTCGACATGTATCAAATCGGGAATTTGATACATTTTAGAAACTTAAATAAAATTATTTGACTTGTTTGACTTATGCATAACTGCCATGACATGCATTTGCTATTCTTTTAAAATATATGGCATGTCATGCATATTTAAATTTTATGCATATATTAGAACGGCTATAGGAAAAAGAATAATTGAAACTTGATCAACCTAGTATTGGGTGGCAGTGAGATGATAGTACGTTAGGGAAGCCAATTCTAATAAGATCAAGTTCACTTGGTCTCTTTAGACTGGTGAAACTAGTCGAAGCTACCGATCCAAAACCCAAACTAGTTAGACCAGAACTTTTTCAAAGATTAATTTTGAAAATGAAACTTCATTAAACGGCTTTGTCAAGGAAAGGGTGGATGATCCCATAAGGCTACGGCCAAAGAAGGCCTAGTGCCTCGCCAAGACCTGGAAGCCAATTTTTGAATTTCAAATTCAAATTATTCTTTGTTAAATTCAAATCTAACATAAGCTTCAATTAATTCTTAGAGTTAATAAATTTAGAAAAATGATTCAAGCATCTCACAATACACCTATAAGGCAACTATGCTTGTTGTATTGATACATCTAAAATGGGTGAGATGTTAAGGACTAATGAATTGAAAAACATTTTTCAAAATTGTTTTTCAAAATGATTAGAATATTTTCCTAAAAATATATTTTCAAAATAGTGCTTCAACATAATAATGTTTTTATGGAATTCATGCTTGTTTAATTGAATATACATATTATATGTTTCTCAAAAATTATATCTATTAAAAAATTGTTTGACTCATGCAATTAGACACAAGCCTCTAAGGACAACACTAAAGTTCCTTAAGGCACTTAGATAGAGTCAAACGGGATCAGATACAGGGGGAGTGTTTTTTATTGCTTTCGAAAACTACATTGTAAAAATTATTATTATTTGAAAATACCTTTTGAAAACTGAGCTTTAAAACGTTATCACTTGTGTTTTTCGAAAAAGGTTTAAGTTGTAAAATTTATCTGTCTAGTTTGATTTGATAAACCCTAAAGACACAGAGGAAAGTCCACTTCATAATCTACATGGACTCCTAGGACGTGTCAGATTTAGGGGGAGTCTAAATCAAACTTCTGAAACAATTTTGTTTAATTAATTGTTTTGAAATTATTAAATAATTTCCTTAATTTGAATCAACCCTTAAGACTTAGAGGAAGAGTACTTGTGGTCAACAAGCTTCCCAGGACAAGGTCAAGTTTAGGGGGAGATTAAATTAAAAGAATTATTAAATATCTCAAATGTTTTCATGCGCGGTATTTTCAAATCCTATTGAAAACATAAGTATTATTTTAAAATGCTATCAATTTTTTATATATAAAAAAAAATTTATTATTTTCAAAAATTCATCTAAATTTTTTTATCAATTTAAAATAATATCTTGAGTTTGAAAAATCCTCCAGGACACTTAGGAAAATGTCCTTGTAGTCAACAAGGTTTCCTATGATTGTGTTAGACTGGAAGATAAAATGAATCAAGTATTATAACTTTAAAATTCTTTTACTTTTCAAAATTAACTTACATTCTGTGACTTATGAAATTTTTGGAATAATGTTTACTTGGGTTGGAAAACTTCCAGAACACTTAGGAAATGTCCTTGTAGTCAACAAGGTTTCCCAGGATGGTGTCAGAGTGAAGTCAAATATTATGTTTTCAAAAGTACTTATGTCTTTCAAAGCCTAATATTCTTTCAAAAGTACTTAATTTTAAAAAATAAAAATAAAAAATATATATATATATATTTTTCAAAAGTACCTACTCTCTTCAAAAATTACATTTTTCAAAGGTACTTATATTTTTCAAAAATTACTTATTATTTTTCAAAATATTTGACATTTTCTCAAAAACATTGTCTAAGTTCAAAATACTTAAGTATTAGTTTTATGCTATGCTTTCAAAATTTTATACTAAGTATCTTCAAAAATACTCTCATTATTGGTGCAAGTATTATTTTTTGATGTATGACAAAGGGGGAGAGGTGTGCTTAAGTTAGAAAAATTTTCTCCCAAAGATCAAAAATGTAGTTTCAAAACTTTTTTCATTTTTTTCCAAGGATAGTGATCTAGCTCCGTTAAACCAATCTAACTTAAGTTATTGTCAAACATCAAAAAGGGGGAGATTGTTGGTGCAAGTTGCATCAATGATATTCCTCTTTAAGTGTTTTAATGTTTGACAATACACTCAAGTCAGTGATACATTGAACAGACAAAGGGGAGTAAGAGAGAAGTAAACTAAGCTGAAGAAAAGTCCTAGTTAATCTAGGCATCGAAACCCTAAGTCCCAGCGAAGTGCTGCTGGGCACCTAGCGAAGGGCTGCTAGGTATCAAAACCCCAAGTCCTAGCGAAGGGCTATTAGGCACCTGGCGAAGGGCTGCTAGGTATTGTAACCCGAAGACCTAGCGAAGGGCTGCTAGGCACCTAGCGAAGGGCTGCTAGGCATAGAAGACCTAGCAAAGGACTGCTAGGCACCTAGCGAAGGGCTGCTAGGCACCTAGCGAAGGGCTGCTAGGTATAGAAGACCTAGCGAAGGGCTGCTAGGCACCTGGCGAAGGACTGCTGGGGAATGAAGTCTTGGTCCCAGGGACTAAGCAACTTAGCTGAGCGATGACTAAGGACAGGAGTAGAGACGGGTCAGGGTTTGGGCGTCTCGAGGTCCGGGAGTATCGGAAGCTAAGGAAAAGTCCATCCGAAGGACTGGGTGGCAACCGTCTCCTGAAAGGAGTAGGTGAAGGGCGCGTTCCCGGGGGTGGGAACTCGTGCCGGTTTGACCTAGGGTTTTGTGCAAATCCGAAGTCCGAACCAAGTCCTTAAGCCTAATATTATATGTATATGCTTTGTGTTTGTGTATCTTGCAGGTAACAAGAACTGGAGACAAAGCAACCAGTTTGCAGGCTTTAAGGAGGGCGCCCTCAGCAGGGAGGGCGCCCCCATCAGCCAGGGCGCCCTCAACAGCCAGGGCGCCCTGAGCAAAGAAGAAAAACAGGAGTTAAGTGAAGCAGGCAGAACAGGTGTCAAGCGGGGCGCCCTGAGCGTCCGGGGCGCCTTGGTTCAAAACTGTACTTGCAGTTTCGAACCCAAAACACAGATAAGACATCATGAGGGCGCCCTGAGCGTTCGGGGTGCCCTGGTCAACAATCTTATCACGTGCGGCGAGGTAGGCGCAAGGATAAGGCTTGACCGAGTCTTCCGGGGCGCCCCCAGCGTCCAGGGCGCCCCCAGGAGGCCTATATAAGGGGCTTCGACCCCTCTGCTTCAGACAACATTCAAAGAGCGATCCCAAGCTTTCCAACCGACGACAACATGCTAGAAACGAGGCTCTACGACCGGGAGGCTCCAGGAGGAGGTGCGCGGCACTTCGGAGGTCCAGATCGGCCGAGCTTCATACTTTTTCTGGTTGGTTTGCTTTTTAATTACTGTACTTAAATTTCTATATTATTGCTTGTAATTCTGCACTGTAAGTCGGGTTTCTCCGCCTACGGAAAGTCCGGAAAGGAGACCAATAGTGGACGGGCGTTCCCGTGCATAGGCCTTGGATGTACTGACCCTGGGGGGTCGGGAACCAAGTAAAATCCGCCGTGTCCTTTCTTCTGTTTATCGTTCTATTTATTTTCCACTGCGCTACTAATATTTTAAGTCCAGAACGAAAGTTTGACGAAGATTTCTAAAAGGGTTTTGAACGATCGATATTCACCCCCCCCTCTATCGACGGCACCGGTCCAACATTAAACATAATCATAATCATCAACCTAAACTTAAATCGGTGTCAACACCAAAACAACAATCAGGGCCAGACTGCATCAACAGGGACACCCGTGAGGGATCATGTCCTAAAGATGATGGCTCACCTCAATGAGATTGAGATACTGGGAGCTCAGATCAACGGGGAAACCCAGGTCGATATTGTACTGCAGTCTCTGCCTAGGAGTTTTGAGCAATTCAGGCTCGACTACAATATGAACAAACGTGAATATGCGTTGGGTCAACTGCTAGGAGAACTCTAGGCAACAAGGGCCTCTTTCGTCAGAACTCGCAGACTTTAGTAACTTAAAGGGTTTCTTCTTCTGTGCCGAAAGGCAGAAAGAAGAAGAAACAAGGAGGGTTCAAGAAGGCAACAACATGGCAGGGACCTCGAACAGGCATGAAGAAGCCGAAAGGCAAGTGCTTCATGTGCAAGCAAACTGGGTACTGGAAGGCGGACTGTCCCCGTCGTCAAGACAAAGGTATTTCTTCGTGCTTAGTCATTGAAACATGTTTAGCGGTGCTAGCTACCAGTACTTGGTGTGTAGATACGGGAGCCACTCACCATGTCTGCAATACTTTTCAGGGGTTACAGGAAACCCGACGGCTAGCTGATGAAGAAATTGTGGTCTACATGGGCGATGCTACGAAAGTGGAAGCAGTTGCAGTGGGAGTTTTCTATTTATCTTTTGAGAGAAATAAAGTGTTAGTTCTGAGAGATTGCCTTTATGTACCCTCATTTAGAAAGAATTTAATTTCAATTTCTAAGTTGATAAAGGATGGATATTCTGTTACTTTCGATAACAAAGTTGTTATAAAAAAAAATAGAAAGATTATCTGTTCAGGTACTATAGTTGGCAATCTATACACTCTAGAACCAATAACTCCCACGATGCAAACTGAGGTTAATAATTCATCATCTAACTTAAATAAGAGAAAGGAGCCTTCTAAGATGAATCAAACGTATATTTGGTACCTTAGGCTTGGTCATATTAACCTTAGTAGGATTTAGAGGTTGATAGCTGATGGGCCCCTGGGTTCTTTGGTGGTGGAAGACCTCCCGACCTGTGAGTCTTGCTTGGAAGGTAAGATGACTAAAAGGCTTTTCAAGGATAAGGGTCAAAGATGTGTTCGAACTGATTCATTCTAATTTGTGTAGTCCTATGTCAATCCAGGCTAGAGGTGACTTTGAATTCTTCGTCACCTTTATTGATGATTATTCAAGGTATGGGTACATTTACCTGATGCGCCGTAAGTCTGAATGCTTTGATAAATTCAAGGAATCCAAGGCTGATGTGGAGAAACATCGAGGTAAATGTATCAAGACACTATGATCTGATCGTGGTGGTGTAACGCCCCAAAATTTCCATTTTTAGTTCATAAAGTCCTTGAAAGTAGTTAGAAATAGTTTAGAAATATTCTAGATATTTTTAGGGATTTTTAGAATATTTTTATGGAATTTTCCGAGTCCGTTTAGTATTTTTGGAAAAAGAAAAAGAAAAAGAAAAATAAATAAAAACGTTTAAGGGCAGCCGGTGGATTGAACCCGCGACCACCACGAAACAGCCCACGCGCGCAACCAGCCGGGCTAGGGGTATCAAGCACAACAAGGGACGGAGAGAAGGGTATTTACGGTATAGTTAGGTTGATCCGACCCTTAAGTATAAATAGCTAATTAAAGAGAGAAGTTTTATTTCTCTCCTCTCCAAACCCTCACGCCGACCTCCTCTCCTCTCTTGGGGCGACGCCGACCAACACCAAGCTCTAGAGGGCCGACCAAGACTCTTCTCCAAGAGATAATCCTATATTCGGGATCCCCGCGACGAGAGGAACGCGTAGGCGTGAAGAATTCTCCGAGATCTCAAGTTTCTCCCGAGCTCTAGACGTCAATCTTGGTTGTAAGTCCAAGATATCAATGTAAGTACTGCTCACCTGCAGTAAGAGGCGGTTTTTCCGCGAGAATTTCCTTTAAAAGTTTTTAAAAGGAGATATTTCCTTTTTGTTTAAGTTTTTGCATGTGATCTTAGTTCATTATTTGTTGTATGCTTATGTATAAGTTTAATCACATACCCTATATGAGTTCAGGGGCTAAGAAAGTTATGAGAAAAGAAAAGAGAAGATAAAGATAAGAAAAGAAAAGGCCAAGGCCTTAAGAAATCCCCAAAAGTCAAGACTTAGGGATTTTAGCACGCAAGGTGCTCCAGAAAATGCCAAGGCATTTACAGATAAGAAAGAAAAGAAAGAAAAGCTATTTTATTTTCTAAGGCCAGTACCCGGCGTCCAAGGGCGTCGTTAAAGAAATCCAGGTGTCCAATTCCAAGGTCTTGGCCCTGGTAGACCAAGGTCTGCTCTATTAGGATTGGTGGCTCGCTACCTCAACCTTTTAGGGAACGCGCATGAGATGGTACTTACGTCTTCAGTGGATCCAAGTGATTATTATTTTTAAGTATATGCTTTAGCAAAGTTTTCTAAAGTTTAAAGAGTTTTCAAAAGTTAAAGAATAGCTAAAGTTTCAAGTTGAGCCAAGAAAAGTAAATTGAGATTTATTATTGCTTGAGTATGCATGTTTTGAGTTATACATGTTCTTAGTTTTCTTTCAAGCATATTAGTATCTCATATGATTTTCATATTGTTCTAGAAGCATGTTTGCACATTTCGAGATTTTGTGAGCTAGATAGTACTTACTAAGCTTTTTGCTTACTAGTTGCATTTCCTCTTATTGCAGATAAAGGTAAAGGCAAGCAATTCTGAAGGAAGATGACGAGGCGGTGCTGAGTAGAGTGTGTGTGGTGGCTGATTATGGAGAGATCTTTGAGACGAGACAATTTAGTTATTTGAATTGCAATGTTTAAGTTTATTCAAATTTCAAGTTCTTGCTTATGGAGATTATAGAGTATTTGAGTTTTGGATAGTTTTACATGCTCAATTTCTTAGAGTAAAGATTCCATGTCATTTCATTTAGCATACATATCCTTATGATTGCATTGGATGAGTAGAAGTGTAAGTAGTTAGAGATATTGATACTTTGTTAGAGAAAAAGGTGTTTGTGCCAAGATAGTATCAATTTCCCTTTGAATCAAGTTTTTATTGCTTAAAAATGTTTAGAAAAGTTGCAATCACATTTCATAATGCATTAGCAAGGTTGTAGAACATGTATTTGGCGTTATGAATGCATAGGAGTCAAGATTGGTACAAACTCTATTGTTAAAGTTTATATAAACTTGTTTAGTTTATTTTCTTCCATAAAAGTCCTAAATTCAAGTTTATGGATTCGTTTGATTGGCTAAATTGTTTAGGAAACTGACATAGAGTATAGAAATGGTGTCGTAGTTTGATATGGCTCGAAACTGAATGAATGGTGGACTTAAGAAGCAAGAGCCAAAAACCTGTAATTCTGATTACAGGCGTACCAGTCGACTGCTACGTCACCAGTCGACTGGTACGGGCAGTTTTAGTTGGGTGAGGCTTGATCAATAAGTATCAACTACGAGTTTTGAGAAGGAAAGTGTGATACGGTATCATGCATGACTACTTAAATTAGAATATCATTCTTAGATAGATTAAAAAGAAAAAAAAAGATTTCCGCAATTTTTAGTCATGTATAAAAGTTGAGAAGTAGAGAACAGTAACGATCCGTCTAAGGCAGTAAGAAGGCGGGTCGCCACAGGTGGTATCAGAGCGGTTCCCATTCTCCAGCATCACGCACACATCAGCATCAACCTTGCCGTCTTCAAGTAAGAAAGCTTTAAGTTTCAGTTTTTCTATTGCTCCTTTATTTAATTGCAGTATAGAGAAATGCTTAAGTACTACTCACATGTGCATAGAACAAGGAAGCATGTTTAATCCCTTAGTATCACGGAATCATGTTTAATCCCTAGAATGGATATCAGATTTCTAAGTAAGAAGATAAGTTTATACCTAGAGATGTAATAGTGATTTCTTGTTCCCTTATGCATTATTAGATGGCAAGAAGAGGCCGAGCTCCTAATGCTAATAACAGAACTCCAGTTCAAGATAACAGTGAGCCTGGCACAGAACAGCCAAACCTGATGGTAGTCATTGCTCAAATGCAAGCCCAGATTACAGAACAACAGAAGACCATCGCCACACTGATGGCGAATCAGCACCCAGTGCCCCCTACACCACCCACAGCAGGAGTGGGAACTCCAGTAGTGGCTGAAGTTCCACCAGTCCCACAGGAGACCCCTGCTGTGAACCGAAGACAAGAAGCATACCTCGTCCAGTGGCAGAGGCTGAAACTCGAAAACTTCTCAGGCACGACTGAGCCCTGGGATGCCCAGGCTTGGTTCAAGACTTTAGAGAGCACGATGGAGCTTCTTGACTGGCCAGAGGTTGAGAAGATCAAATGTGCCTCCTTCTGCCTAACTGGAGATGCTCGTATGTGGTGGGAGCGAGTCAAGAGTAAGAAGATAGTCAACCAGATGAGCTGGGCAGATTTTGAGCACGAGTTCTATGAGGAATTTTTCCACATGAAGGTTACCAACAAGCACTTCGAGGACTTCATGGAGTTCAGACAGGGTAGCCTACCAGTGGGAGAAGCAGTTGCAAAGTTCAACAGACTAGCTCGCCTCTGCCCAGAGCTAGTCAGCACAGAGAAGGAGCGAGTCAGACTGATGCTTCGCATGCTGAACCCGGAGATAGCACTCAACGTGAACAGCGGGATGCACCGACCCCAGACCAGCGAGGAGTTGGTCAGTAGTGCCCTAATCTCAGAGCACTACCTGAATAGCATCAAGGCACAGCAAGCACAGCAGAAGCCAGTCCTGATTGAGAACAAGACAATAGGAGGCCAGAAGCCTCAGCCAAATAGCCAGAACTGGAAGAACAAGAACTACAAAAGGAAGCAGTGGCCTGGCAGCCAGAAAGGAAAACCAGAGAATAAGCAAGCTAGGTATCCACCTTGTCCTAAGTGTGGGAGGAACCATCCAGGAACATGCCTTTTGGGTGTAACTGGATGCTATTCATGTGGACAAGAGGGACACAGATCCAGAGACTGCCCAAACAAGTTTAAAGTACTTCCTCAGCAGTCCGTTCAGTATGGAGGCCAGCCTCAGTTACATTACATGCCTACTATGCTGGAGGGACCTCAGATCAGTCAGGGAGGATTGGAAGCAGCACCAGTTCCAACCAATGCCAGAGTCTTTTCCCTCACGAAGGAAGAAGCTGCCAGCGCCTCCATGGTCGTAACAGGTCAAATAGTTATTTTTCAGCATTTAGCTACTACACTGTTTGACACTGGGGTGACCCATTCTTTCGTATCAGTACCTTTTGCTAGTAAGTTACAGGTGCCTACAGAGAGTTGGGAGTCCAGATTCCTGACAACTCTCCCTTCAGGGGAAATCATGGAGTCCACCCAGAGGCTTCGGGCTGTGCCAATCAAGATTTCAGACCGAGAGCTACATGTCGATCTGATAGTCCTTGCGATGCAGGACTTCGACATCATATTGGGCATGGATTTCCTCAGTAAGTACAGCGCTTCAGTGGACTGCCGTAGAAGGAAGGTGGTTTTCAGCCCAGAAGGAGAACCACCATTCGAGTTTCAAGGAGCCCCAAGGAGGAAGACTCAGAAATTTCTCTCAGCCTTGGCAGCCCACCAGATGCTAGAGCAAGGGTGTGCTGGTTTTCTAGCACACATAGTGGAATCAGAAGCAAAGGAAGAACTCAAGCAGGAGAATGTACGGGTAGTCTGTGAATATCCAGAAGTATTCCCAGAAGAATTGCCTGGACTACCTCCCAACAGAGAAGTGGAATTCGAGATCGAGCTAGTGCCCGGTACCGGTCCAGTCTCGAAGGCCCCATATCGTATGTCTCCAGCAGAGTTGAAGGAATTACAAGAGCAACTCCAGGAGCTACTAGACAAGGGCTTCATTCGCCCGAGTCATTCACCCTGGGGAGCTCCTGTACTTTTCGTCAAGAAGAAGGATGGGTCTATGCGTCTGTGCATAGACTACAGAGCTCTGAATAAGGTAACCATCAAGAATAAGTACCCCCTTCCTAGAATAGATGATTTATTTGATCAACTCAAAGGGGCTACAGTGTTCTCGAAGATAGATCTGCGTTCTGGGTATCATCAGCTAAAGGTTAAAGAAAGTGACATCCCCAGGACGGCCTTCAGGACAAGATACGGCCACTATGAATTTGTAGTAATGCCTTTTGGAGTAACCAATGCTCCAGCAGTCTTCATGGAGCTGATGAACCACATCTTCAGGGAGTATCTCGATAAATTCGTCATTGTATTTATTGATGATATTCTCATATACTCACAGACTCCAGAGGACCATGCTACACACTTGAGGATAGTGCTGCAGATCCTTCAGCAGGAGAAGCTCTATGCAAAATTCTCAAAGTGGAGTTTTGGCTAGATCAGGTGACCTTCCTAGGTCACATTGTATCCAAAGAAGGCATTCAAGTTGATCCAGCCAAGATAGAAGCAGTCAGCAACTGGTGTAGACCCAAGAATGCCAGTGAGATCAGAAGCTTCTTAGGCCTGGCAGGATATTACAGAAAATTTGTGGAGAACTTTTCCAGAATAGCCTCTCCTCTCACAGCCCTGACCAGAAAGAACAAGAAGTTTGAATGGTCAGATAAATGCGAGCACAGTTTTCTAGAGCTGAAGAAGAGACTGACCAGTGCTCCCATCCTGACTGTTCCAGAGAGTGACAAGGCCTTTGACATCTACAGTGATGCATCCAAGATGGGCCTTGGAGCTGTCCTCATGCAAGATGGTAAAGTAATAGCATATGCCTCCAGACAGCTCAAGGACTATGAGAAGAATTACCCTACCCACGACCTTGAGCTAGCAGCTGTGGTTTTTGCACTGAAGCTTTGGAGACACTACCTGTATGGAGTGCAGTGCAGAATCTTCACAGACCATCAGAGTTTGAAGTACTTCTTCACTCAGAAGGACCTGAATATGAGGCAGCGCAGGTGGCTAGAGTTGGTCAAAGATTATGACTGTGAAATCCTCTACCACCCAGGTAAAGCTAATAAAGTGGCAGATGCACTGAGCAGAAAATCCTGTGCAGCACTGATGTCCCTTTCATCACTGTCTCTACCACTTCAGAAAGAAATAAAGATTTTGGAGTCGAAGTAATAGTTGGGCAATTTTCTGCATTGACCCTAGAGTCAACCCTGCTTAAGATATACAAGAAAAGCAAGATCAAGACCCAGAGATCCAGAAGATCAAGCAGGGGATCCAAGAGGCAGAAAATTCAGAGTTTCGAGTATCAGATAGTGGCATCCTCTATTTTGGAGACCGCCTTTGCGTCCCCAATGATGAGGAACTAAGAAGAATATTTTAGAAGAAGCCCACAGTACCCCGTACTCTATGCATCCTGGTTCTACCAAGATGTACCAAGATGTAAAGCAAAGGTTCTGGTGGTCTGGACTCAAGCGAGACGTGGCCAGATATATCAGTACCTGCTTGACCTGCCAGAGGGTCAAAGCCGAGCACCAGAGACCAGGAGGAGTTCTGCAGCCTCTTCCCATTCCAGAGTGGAAGTGGGAAGAAATATCCATGGACTTTATCACAGGTCTTCCAAGAACCACCCATGGACACGATGCAATTTGGGTGATAGTGGACAGATTGACCAAGTCTGCCCACTTCCTAGCCATCAAGTTATCGCATTCGGTAGAGCAGTTAGCACAGCTGTACGTGAAAGAAGTAATCAGGCTTCACGGAGTTCCGAAGTCGATCGTTTCTGACAGAGATGGGCGATTCACCTCCCATTTTTGGAAGTGTGTTCAGGACGCCCTAGGCACCAGACTTCAGTTCAGCACAGCTTTCCATCCCCAGACAGATGGACAAACAGAGAGAGTAAATCAGATTTTAGAAGACATGCTCAGGGCTTGTGCATTGGACTTTAAAGGTAGTTGGTGCAAATTTCTGTGCTTAGCTGAGTTTGCCTACAATAATAGCTATCAGGCCACCATCAGGATGGCACCTTATGAGGCATTATATGGCAGGAAATGTAGATCACCCATATGTTGGCAAGAAGCTGGTGAGAAGAAAGAGATGGAGTCAGGACTAGGCAGCCAGACTGAGCTTATAGATGAGACCGCTCAGGCTATCCAGACGATCCGCCAGAGGATTGAGACTGCCCAGAGTAGACAGAAAAGTTATGCTGACACACGCCGTAGGCCACTTGAATTCCAAGTTGGAGATTCAGTATTTCTCAAGGTCGCTCCCATGAAGGGAGTGGTGAGATTTGGCAAGAAGGGCAAGCTAAGTCCTCGCTACATAGGACCCTACAAGATTATAAAGAGGGTTGGTAAGGTAGCATATGAGCTGGACTTACCAGAGGATATGTCAGCTATCCACAGTACCTTTCATGTCTCTATGCTAAAGAAGTGTATTCACGACCCTAGCCAAGTGATTCAGCCTCAGTCAGTACAGATCCAAGAAGATCTTAGTTATGAGAGCAGACCGACACAGATAGTGGACAAAGCAGTTAAGAGATTAAGAAACAAAGAAGTGCCACTAGTGAAGGTCATCTGGCAGAATCAAAAGCATGAAGAGGCTACTTGGGAACGTGAGGACAGCATGAGAGAGAGATATCCAGAATTATTCTAAGTTCGAGGACGAACTTTTCATAAGGTATGGGGGATTGTAACGCCCCAAAATTTCCATTTTTAGTTCTTAAAGTCCTTAGAATTATTTAAAAATGGTTTAGAAATATTCTAGATATTTTTAGGGATTTTTAGAATATTTTTATGGAATTTTCCGAGTCCGTTTAGTATTTTTGGAAAAAGAAAAAGAAAAAGAAAAATAAATAAAAACGTTTAAGGGCAGCCGGTGGATTGAACCCGCGACCACCACGAAACAGCCCGCGCGCGCAACCAGCCGGGCTAGGGGTATCAAGCACAACAAGGGACGGAGAGAAGGGTATTTACGGTATAGTTAGGTTGATCCGACCCTTAAGTATAAATAGCTAATTAAAGAGAGAAGTTTTATTTCTCTCCTCTCCAAACCCTCACGCCGACCTCCTCTCCTCTCTTGGGGCGACGCCGACCAACACCAAGCTCTAGAGGGCCGGCCAAGACTCTTCTCCAAGAGATAATCCTATATTCGGGATCCCCGCGACGAGAGGAACGCGTAGGCGTGAAGAATTCTCCGAGATCTCAAGTTTCTCCCGAGCTCTAGACGTCAATCTTGGTTGTAAGTCCAAGATATCAATGTAAGTACTGCTCACCTGCAGTAAGAGGCGGTTTTTCCGCGAGAATTTCCTTTAAAAGTTTTTAAAAGAGATATTTCCTTTTTGTTTAAGTTTTTGCATGTGATCTTAGTTCATTATTGTTGTATGCTTATGTATAGTTTATACATACCCTATATGAGTTAGGGCTAAGAAAGTTATGAGAAAAGAAAAGAGAAGATAAAGATAAGAAAAGAAAAGGCCAAGGCCTTAAGAAATCCCCAAAAGTCAAGACTTAGGGATTTTAGCACGCAAGGTGCTCCAGAAAATGCCAAGGCATTTACAGATAAGAAAGAAAAGAAAGAAAAGCTATTTTATTTTCTAAGGCCAGTACCCGGCGTCCAAGGGCGTCGTTAAAGAAATCCAGGTGTCCAATTCCAAGGTCTTGGCCCTGGTAGACCAAGGTCTGCTCTATTAGGATTGGTGGCTCGCTACCCCAACCTTTTAGGGAACGCGCATGAGATGGTACTTACGTCTTCAGTGGATCCAAGTGATTATTATTTTCAAGTATATGCTTTAGCAAAGTTTCTAAAGTTTAAAAGTTTTCAAAAGTTAAAGAATAGCTAAAGTTTCAAGTTGAGCCAAGAAAAGTAAATTGAGATTTATTATTGCTTGAGTATGCATGTTTTGAGTTATACATGTTCTTAGTTTTCTTTCAAGCATATTAGTATCTCATATGATTTCATTTGTCTAGAAGCATGTTTGCACATTTCGAGTTTTGTGAGCTAGATAGTACTTACTAAGCTTTTTGCTTACTAGTTGCATTTCCTCTTATTGCAGATAAAGGTAAAGGCAAGCAATTCTGAAGGAAGACGACGAGGCGGTGCTGAGTAGAGTGTGTGTGGTGGCTGATTATGGAGAGATCTTTGAGACGAGACAATTTAGTTATTTGAATTGCAATGTTTAAGT
The DNA here is from genome assembly GCA_024364735.1 of Boesenbergia rotunda. Taxonomy (NCBI): domain Eukaryota; kingdom Viridiplantae; phylum Streptophyta; class Magnoliopsida; order Zingiberales; family Zingiberaceae; genus Boesenbergia; species Boesenbergia rotunda. The sequence continues at coordinate 62,288 of JAGFNQ010004030.1, read as the reverse complement.
TTATTCAAATTTCAAGTTCTTGCTTATGGAGATTATAGAGTATTTGAGTTTTGGATAGTTTTACATGCTCAATTTCTTAGAGTAAAGATTCCATGTCATTTCATTTAGCATACATATCCTTATGATTGCATTGGATGAGTAGAAGTGTAAGTAGTTAGAGATATTGATACTTTGTTAGAGAAAAAGGTGTTTGTGCCAAGATAGTATCAATTTCCCTTTGAATCAAGTTTTTATTGCTTAAAAATGTTTAGAAAAGTTGCAATCACATTTCATAATGCATTAGCAAGGTTGTAGAACATGTATTTGGCGTTATGAATGCATAGGAGTCAAGATTGGTACAAACTCTATTGTTAAAGTTTATATAAACTTGTTTAGTTTATTTTCTTCCATAAAAGTCCTAAATTCAAGTTTATGGATTCGTTTGATTGGCTAAATTGTTTAGGAAACTGACATAGAGTATAGAAATGGTGTCGTAGTTTGATATGGCTCGAAACTGAATGAATGGTGGACTTAAGAAGCAAGAGCCGAAAACCTGTAATTCTGATTACAGGCGTACCAGTCGACTGCTACGTCACCAGTCGACTGGTACGGGCAGTTTAAGTTGGGTGAGGCTTGATCAATAAGTATCAACTACGAGTTTTGAGAAGGAAAGTGTGATACGGTATCATGCATGACTACTTAAATTAGAATATCATTCTTAGATAGATTAAAAAGAAAAAAAAAAATTTCCGCAATTTTTAGTCGTGTATAAAAGTTGAGAAGTAGAGAAAAGTAACGATCCGTCTAAGGCAGTAAGAAGGCGGGTCGCCACAGGTGGCGAGTACCTCTTTGGAGAGTTTAGGACCTACCTATCAGAAGCTGGCATTCAGTCCCAGCTAACTGCACCCGGTACACCCCAACAGAACGGTGTGGCAGAAAGAAGGAATAGGACTCTTATGGAAATGGTTTGGTCAATGATGAGCTATTCAGACTTACCTGATTCATTCTAGGGATACGCTCTGGAAACAGCAACGTACATACTGAACTTGGTTCCATGTAAGTCAGTCTCTTCTACTCCCACAGAACTGTGGACTGGGCGCAAGCCCAGTCTAGGACATGATCGGATTTGGGGTAGTTCAGCACATGTGCTAAAGGGAGATACTAATAAGTTGGAGTCTCGTACAGTGGTACGTCTGTTCGTAGGCTATCCTAGGGGAACGAAGGGTGGTCTGTTCTATAATCTTAAGGATCAGAAGGTAATCGTTAGCACGAATGCCAGTTTCTTAGAGGAAGACTATGTGATGAACCATAAGCCCAAGAGTAGAATAGTACTTGATGAGTTAAGAGGGGACATTCCAACCTTAGGACCAATTGTACAAGAGGACACACCACAAGTCACTGCACCGCGTGTCACTGAGAATACACAGTTGGTACCTCGTCACAGTGGGAGGGTTGTTAGACAGCCTGAAAGGTTCATGTTTTTGGGAGAGTCTTCGGACTTGGTCTCTAGTAAACATGAACTAGATCCCTAGACTTATGACGAGGCCCTCCAAGCTAAGGATGCAGATTCTTGGCAAAGGGCAATGAACTCTGAGATAAAATCAATAGATTCTAATCATGTCTGGGAGCTAGTAGAACCACCCAATGGTGTAACAGCCATTGGATGCAAGTGGATCTACAAGAGAAAGAGAAGATCAGACGCGAAGGTTGAGACCTTCAAAGCTAGGCTTGTTGCAAAAGGGTACACTCAGAATGAGGGTATCGATTATAAGGAGACATTTTTGCCGGTAGCCATGCTTAAGTCGATTCAGATTCTCTTATCTATTGTAGCTCATATGGATGATGAGGTATGGCAGATAGATGCCAAGATAGCTTTCCTTAACGAAAGTCTTGAGAAGACCATCTACATGCAACAACCAGAAGGGTTCAATGTAAAGGGCAAAGAGCATCTAGTATGCAAACTTAATAGATCCATTTATGGATTGAAGCAAGCTTCGCGATCTTGGAACATCCGCTTTGTTGATGTAATCCAGTCATATGGATTTACTCAAAGCCCGGATGAGTCATGTGTATACAAGAGATGTGACAGAAACGTAGTGGTGTTTCTTGTACTTTACGTAGATGACAATTTGTTAATTGGCAACAATGTCAAAGTGTTATCAGACGTAAGGGTCTGGCTATCAAAGCAGTTTGATACGAAGGACTTAGGAGAAGCGGGACACATCCTTGGGATCAAGGTCATAAGGGATCGCCAGAAAAGGATGTTGTGCTTATCCCAAGCTTCATATGTTGACACTGTCCTGTCTCGTTTTAGCATGAAAAACTCCAAGAAGGGTTTCCTACCCTTCAGGCATGGAGTTCCTCTATCCAAGGAGATGTGTCCGAAAACATCAAAGGAGATAGAGGAAATGAAGGCGGTTCCATATGCTTCGGCAGTAGGAAGCCTCATGTATGCTATGTTGTGCACGAGACCAAATATCTATTTTGCTGTGGGCATAGTTAGCAGATATCATAGTAACCCTGGACAGGGACATTGGACTGTGGTAAAGCATATATTGAAATACCTGAGACGGACTAGGGATTATATGCTGGTTTATCAGGCAGACCAATTAGTCCTTGTGGGTTATACGGACTCAGATTTTCAGTCAGATAGGCACAAGAGTATGTCTACCTCAGGGTTTGTGTTTACTTTAGGAGGTGGAGCCATTGTTTGGAGGAGCGTCAAGCAGAAATGCGTGGCGGACTCCACCATAGAAGCTGAATATGTGGCAGCCAAGGAAGCTGTATGGCTCAGGAACTTCATCATAGACTTGGATGTGATTATTGGTTTGCCCAGATCTATCACAATCTTTTGTGATAACAGTGGTGCAGTTGCAAACTTGAAGGAACCACGAGCCCATAAGGAGTGTAAACACATAGAGCGCAAAAACCACCTGATACGAGAAATCGTAAAGCGAGGAGAAGTGGTTGTCGCTAAGATAGCATCAGAGGACAACCTGGCAGATCCTTTCACTAATGCTCTTCCAGCTAGAGCTTTTGATCGGCATGTGGAGGATATGGGAGTCAGATGTATGGCAGTGAGAGAACAGCAAAGTCTTTAAGTATAAGTGAGAGATTGTAAGATGTGTATACTGAAAGACATGATTTCTTTATATGAACATCTTCATTTTGAAAAGAGAATCAAAACTACACTAGGTGCTTGTTTATATTAGTACATGCATGAAGTCCATTACTAAGCATTGTAGATAACATGGTGTGTGGTGTCACACGGAAGATTATGATATCAGTTCCATGCCTAGTATAAGTAGAGGCTCACAACCGAGACGGAATTGGACAAACCATCGGGATGGTTGTAATTTAATTAGGTGTGGTTGGTCTTGACCATATAATTACACTAGTGTGCTTTGAGTACATTGAACATGACCAAAATGAGAGGTTATCCAATTTGTACTGACTCGATAATTGGATAGGACCTCAGACTTTATTATGGAGTCGATCCCTTAATCTCGATATAATAATGGGCATATATTATTAATTATTATTTCTTTGATTTACCAATGGACGAGATCTATTCTGTTAGATCGATAGACTCGATAAGTTGGGAGATAATATTAATAATATGATGTACTATTGATTATTGACGGAATCCGTGTCGTGGTGAGTCGGGTTGATGATGCCCCCTTGATGAGCTCAAAAGGTTCATCATGCTAAACCCTGCAGGTGGATTTGATCCGGCATGATGATAAGGTTGAGTGGTACTAGTCAAGGACCCAGAAGTTAATTAATTTGAATTGTTAGTAATTTAAATTAATTAACGGGCAATCGATATCTTAAACATGAGGGGATGGATGACTCGTAATATGTGGAGCCCATATGAAAATATGGGGGTTAGTGAAGAAGTTCAATTAAGATCCTTTAGTGGAATGGATCTTAATTAATGGATCGGGTTTAGATCCATTGGTGGGCCAAGATCCAACTCCTCCTCTTGGTCCCTACCTTAGCCCTATAAATACTCAAGGAGATCATGATACCAAGGCTTGATCAATCACACAATAATTCCAAGGCTTCTCCCTCTTTTCTCTCAACCTCTCTCTCTCCTAGGATTAGTGCCGCCGGATCTAAAGGAAGGTGGAAGAAGGCTTTTGAGTGGAGGGTTCTCCTTCATCTCTTCCCTTCTAATCTTCCTCTTGGGCGTACACTAAGGAGGAGAGGTAGAGGGAGTTCAGCGGTCGGAAAACAAGGAGTGCACCATCCTTGTTGGCGCCGATGGGAAGAAGAAAGGAAAGGGGCGGCGGCTTGGTTTTGGTGGTGAAGAAGAGATCTATTTCTTTTCTTCTTCCTCTTCTTCATCCTCCTTCTTGATCCTCTGAGTCAGTTAGAAGAAGGTGAGCCTTCTTGGAGATCGTCGGCGGTGCTTAGGAAGGGAAGAAGGTGGCGCGCCGGTTGCCCTAGTGTTTAGGGTGTGCGCGTGACAAAGAAGATCGGTTGAGTGCCTCAGTGATCTCGGTTCTCGGTAGACCATCACCCACACGATGTCTGGGAAGGGAGGGACATAAGGTAGAAGGCCGCGAGGTGATCGGAAAGGTATAACTCTTTCCCAAGCTCCCTTGTTCATGATTGTTTGCCTTGTCATTTTATGTTAGTTAGTTAATTATTTTGATTGTGAATCATAGCCAATAATTAATTAACTGGACCCCAACCATAAACACAAAAGCCGACGATCCACTCGTTGCCTTTTCCGCAGTTGAACGGTCAAGCAAATTACAAGGCCGATTTTTGTAATTGGCTGAGTTGTAATTTGGATCGTTCGATACAGCACGAGATGATTGTTGGGAGATGGGTCTTCCTTCGGATTAATTTTTTTATTTGTAGACATGGATAGGTCTCTCGGAACGACTAAGTATTCACTTAAGAAACCCGCCAAGCCATACCCAACACTATGAACCTCCATCATTATCCGTGTGAGGCGCTGGTTCGTAGTCATCGGAGGGGGTAGTGGTGGAGACACTCTTAGCTACTCCTCGATCTTGACGGCGACATCTGCTACATCAAAGTCCACCTCGTCATCCGAGTCAACCTGGGGTGGAGCACCTCGTCGTCTCCATGATATGACCCTGGTGGCCGAGATATCTACAGCGGCTAGGGAAAAGTTCCTAATTCCTATTTCGTGAAACTCGATCATCGTGATGATCTCTCCGACAAAAATATCACGACCGAAATGATGGAAGAGTGCGGTCAAAATGTCACAGTAGGGGGTTTGCACTCTAGAGTGAGTGGAGATGCTATAGGCATAGATGATCGTCCTGAACATAAGTAAACCGATGTCTAGGATAACAACAAAACATGGACTGAGAGGGTCGTATTGCAAGAAATCTAGTAAATAAAGAAGGAGAAATGGTAAGTTGAAGGGTCTGAATTGTAATACCCCTCTATCCTTACTCTTCGAGGGAGGTCACAATTTCTTCCTACTTTCTATGACCAATCGACTGATGGAGGAGCAGTCGACTGGTGCCAGTCGACTCCTAGCCTGATGTCACTCGACCAATGTTTTTGTTCTCTCAAATTCACTGAGGGCAGTCGACTGCTACCTTGAGTAGTCGACTGATGCTTCTAGAATTTCAATTCTAGACATCCGAACCATATAAGGGGAACATTTTTACTCCTAACTATGATTATAGAACTCACAATCATGATACTTGGACTAGATTATAAACCATCTAGCATGCAACTCAAGTAGTAAGCTATAAAATAACTCAATCTTATAATCTTTGCGGAATTAACACTACTATCATGAAACTTAAGCAATAAACGATAAAGTTCTACTGCTTAGAACTTAGAGCACTAGCAAGTCTCATCCCAAGTTCTAACTCAACGGTTCCGCCACCACTGACACCAATCATCCTTCCGTTAGCCTCCTTGACTTACATCCTTTCGTTAGCCTCCACGGTTCAGTCTGATCATCTTTTAACCGAACCATTTTCTTCATTTTTTGACCCTTGCTCTTCTTGTACATCATTCGAACTAGATAAACTATTTTGGTGTAATAAATTACTTCTTCGTCAGACTCCGAGTCGGAGTCAGACTAGAGTTCAGGTTATAGCTTCTTGTTTGTATGTCTTCCTACAAGTAGCACAAGATCTTTCTCGGGTGGAGAAGTATTAGTTTGTTTATAAAGTTAAACTTAGAAAATAATTCTACTAATTTAAGCTTTAGAGGATTCCTTAAAACTTTATATGCATATACCATAGATGTCCATAGATTATTTCTTGGGAATGCTTTAAAAGTATACCTAATTATGTTGTGGTTTTCAGCTTACTGTCCAATCACTTATAGTCCATTGAGAATGTCTTGAACTCTTGTGTAAGGTTGACTTACCAATTCTCCTTCCTACATTTTGATATTATATAGTTTATTAAAATAAAAATCACATTTATTTAACTTTGTTTCAGAGGTCGTGTAGCTTGATTAGTTTCTCCCAAAGGTATTTGGAACTTATGAATGATCCAACCCGGTTCAGCTCCTCTTTGGTTAGGGCACATTGTAGTATTTGGGTAGCTTTGGCATCAACCTCAATCCCTTTCATTAGGGTTGCATCCTAGAGTTCACATCCTAATGGTTATCCATTTAGATTAATAGGTAGTGTGAAACTCATCAGACTTTTCCAGTAGCCAAAGTCCTCGCTAGAGAAAAGAGGCGGGTGAATGATACTGTAGCCTTCTTGTTGGGACATTTGTCAAATATTGTACACAAATAAACAAAAAGATGTTGGTGCAAGTAGCACCTAAGTCAAACCTGGGTTTTGATAATGGCAAAGGGTTTAAGAGTTAAGATGTTATTGTTGTCTAATGTGTTTACTAAGTGTGCAGGAAAGAAGCCCTAGGTACACTAGGCAAAGAAGTCCTGGTTGAGGACTAGGCAAGAAGTCCTAGCAAGGGGCTGGGCAGCAAAGACCTGCTCGGAAGGTGGGCATGAAGTCCTGGTCAAGGACTGGGCACGAAGTCCTGGCAAGGGGCTGGGCACCGAAGACCTACTCGGAAGGTGGGCACCGAAGACCTGCTCGGATGGTGGGCACGAAGTCCTGGTTGAGGACTGGGCACGAAGACCTAGTCAGTGAATCGGGCAAAAGTCCAACCGGAGGAGGTGGTTGTGAAAAGGTAAACTCTCCTTAGAGGAGTAGGTGAGGACGCATTCCCCGTCGAGGGAATAGTAGGCGTCGGTTCGACCTAGGGTTCCATTTAGGAGACCCGAAGTCAGAACCAATACAGCTACGACTGTAAAGATGGACTAATATTCTTGCCTTGTTTGTTTTGGAACTAAACTTAGATGTAGGGACCGAAGGAGTGTGTTTCTGCAGCTCAGAACGCCCCAAAGGAGAGGGGAATGCAGCTGAGCTAGGCGCCCGGGAGGTACCGGGCGCCCAAGGTCAAAGTCAAACAAGCAGAAAGTAAGAATCGCTTCGAAACAACACTAGGCTAAGCGCCCGGGAGGTCCCGGGCGTCCAAGGTCAAAGCCAAAGAGGAGTCGAAGCAAAATCAGCCACGAAGCCAGCGGACCAAGTCAAGCTGGGCGCCCGGAAGGTCCCGGGCGCAACAGTCAGCTCCAGAGGCCGATTCGGAAGGGATAAGCGCTGACCTAGCTGTGGTTGAAGTTTCCCCGATCTGAAGGAACGTGTCAGGCGCCCCCAGCGAATCAGGCGCCCCCAGGAGCATTATAAAAGGGGCTCGATCCCTAGGCTTCAAGAACACAACTTTCCAACGCCTCTATGCTTTTCATTCAAGCGCTATGCTCCGGCAAACTCCGATCTCGACATTCCAGCGCCGACGATGACCCTCTGCTCCGAAGTACGATCCACACCGGGCTTCGGTAACAAAAAGTGTATTCATTTACTTACTGCACTATTCTTGTATTAAACCTATAAACCTTTGCGCGAATATAGAATTGCTCGCAGTAAACGGTCAAGGATCGTGGGCCTTGGAGTAGAAGCCGACCGCAACTCCGAACCAAGTAAAAATACTTGTGTTCCTTGTGTGTTTGTTTTTAATTCCACTGCGTATTTTCTCTTAGTCTTATCCGAAAAGATTTTCACGATATTCACCCCCCCCCCTCTATCGTGTTTCTCGATCCAACAAGTGGTATCAGAGTGGGGTGGCTCAAACATGGTGCAACCACCAATTTAGGAATTTTTCGGATTTTTACGAAGTTTTTAATTTCTTTTTCAATCGAAGTTTTTATCGTTAATCGAGGTTGGTGCAACACCACTCGATAATTTCATTTAAATATCTTATTCCCGCACTGCTAATCCAAGACCAAGTCTTGGGACAGTTTTTTGTTATTTTTATTTCAGTAATTTCTAAATGGCCATGCAAGAGGGTTTCAGTATAGCCAGACCACCACTCTTCAGTAGGGAGGACTTCTCCTACTGGAAGAGTTGGATGAAAGTCCACCTGAAAACTCAGGTGGACATGTGGATAATAATCTAATCTGGTCTAGAAATCCCAAAAAATGCTGAAGGAGTGGCACAACCTTACACTGAATGGGACGCCTCGCTAAAAAGGAAGATCGAGGCTGATGCTAAAGCAACCCAGACACTTCAATGCGGTCTAACCAAAGAAGAGCTGAACCGGGTGGGACCATTCAACAGTGCAAAGGAACTCTGGGGTAAGTTAATTGAATTACACGAAGGAACCTCCGACACCCAAATCAGCAAGAGGGACCTACTGCTAAAGAAGCTATACACGATCAAAATGAACGACGACGAGTCAGCAGCCCAGCTCCACGCCAGAATCCAGGAGTTGATGAACAGTCTATATACAATCGGTCACAAGGTAGAAAACCGTGACCTGATCAGGTATACCCTTAACGCTTTCCCGAGAAATACATTGTGGGCATCTATGGTAGATGCGTACAAAGTTTCAAGGGATCTTTCTAAAATCAAATTAGATGAGTTATTTTCTGAACTTGAATTACATGAGCAGACTAACTGCACCTTGGCCGAGAAAGGCATTGCTTTTGTTGCAGGCAAAACAGGAAAGATGGTCAAGAAGAAGCCTCAACCTGCACCCGAGTCTGACTCAGACTCAGACTTTTACTCAGAAGACAACGAAGGGGATCGACCCAAGCTGGTTCGGCTTGCCCGGGACTACTACAAGGAATTGAAGAATCAGTCCAACAGAAGAAAAGCCAGCCGAAAGAAGGAGGATCCGGCTGAACCATCCAAGAACAAATCAAGTGTGACCTGCTTCGAATGCAACAAGAAGGGACACTTCAAATCGGAGTGCCCTAATCTGAAAGAAGCCAAGAAGACAAGAAGGAAGAATGCCCTTCAAGCAACGTGGGATGAGTCTTCATCCGAAGAAGAAGAAGAGGCCCCAAAATCGAACCTGTTCGCCTTGACTGCATCCGAAGAAATCGACACCGGATCAGAATCGGAGTCGGACGACGGAAAGCTCACCATATCAGAAGACGACAAAATAACTGTAAGTGATTATTCAAAATCTGAATTAGCTGAATTAATTGCATACTTATCTAGTAACTTGGCGAAAGCCAAAATTCGAGTCGAGTTTGTCCGACAGGAAGTAAAACTCCTGAAAGAGAGAGCTAACTCTAGATCCTTAACTGAGAAGGTTCAAGAAGGAACCTCTACTCAAGTTGAAAAACTTGAGAAAGAGAACTCCTCCTTGAAAACTCAAGTCAAGGACCTAAGAGCAGCTTTGGAATGATTCACTTCGGGTTCCAAGGGTCTTGATATGATCCTTGGAAAATAGAAGTCAGTTCTAAATCGATCCGGGTTAGGGTATCGAACCAAGGCTAGACAAAGGTCATATTATGCTGTACTGAATCAGTCTAGACCCAAAGTTCAGGCATGGGTACCCAAACTTTGCCTGAACAACCAAGCTAGACCAAACCTGTATTGGATCCCCAAGGACAAGATTCATATCTTGCCTAATCATTACCGTGACTTTAGTCCAGGGGGAGCCAACTTAAAAATTATTTTTATAGTTAAATAAATTCCTTTTCTTATTGTAAAATTGCATAATTGCTTGTTTATTTATTTTCTGCAATTTACCATGCTTAGACCTAGGACTGGTTAGATTAAGGACTAAACCGATTAACTGAAATTTGAATAACATAGTATTGGGTGGAGGTGAGATGATAGTATGTTAGGGAAGCCATTTTGGCGGAACTAGCCGAAGCTACCAGTCCAAGACCCAAACTAGTTAGATCAAAATCTTTCAAGGAGTAACTTGAAAATGGATTTTCAATAAAAGGCTTTGTCAAGGAAAGGGTTGATGATCCAATAAGGCTACGACTAAAGAAGGCCTAGTGCCTCGCCAAGACCTGGAAGTCGATTATTGAAAACCAAATTCACTTTACTATTGTCAGATTTGAATCTAACACAGATTTCAATTAATCTTAGATTCAACCACTATTTTCAAAAATAAATTATAAACATAATTAACTGGTTTTTCAAAATTAGTTTAACTTTTCAAAACTAATCATGGTCTTTCGAAACAAATGTTTACTTCTATTAAAACCTGTCTCACAAAAACCCATAAGTTAATGTGATTGATAACTATATTCCAGGTGAGATAGTTAGGACTTAAGTTAATTCAAAATCTAAATTCTGAAATGTTGTCAAATAAAAACATTGATTTTAGACTTGAATTGAAATGATTGTTGATTGGTCATTAGAGTCAAACCTGGTCAAACAGTCAAACCTGGTCAATGGTCAAACAATGGTCAACTCAGGTGCCCGTGTCCGCTCGAGTGCCCCCTCCCTTTCTCTTCGACCAAGGCAGCAAAAGCTGTCAACATTCCCAGCTAACCTGGGCACCCGTGACCTATCGGGCGCTAAGGGCTTTATGTCAATTCGAGGCAGCAAAAGCTGCCACGCATGGCAGCTTACTCCAGGCGCCCGGGTCCTCAGGGCGCCCCCAAGGACAATGTCAAAACCAAGAAAGCTGCATTTGGCAGCTTACAGCTGACTCCAGGCGACTGATTCATCCCGGGCACCTGACCAAGCCCTATATAAAGCCTCCAAAACCCCCCTTCATTTGCCACCCCAAAACAAATTCTCTTCTCCAACTCTTCTCCTTCCTAAGGCGTCCGAACAACCCTCTCATGCCCTCGAACGCTCCACTTCAACCATGCCTATAATACCCCACTAAAATTCCCTTCAATATTATCCTTAATATTGAGTATGATTCATGAATGATAGTTAGAGTTGTGGGAATTTTAGTGTAAGTGTCAATGGGCCTTATATGGGCTCTAAATGATGGAAATTCATAATGGGTCTTAAATAGCACTTCGTTAGTTATCCTAATGGGCCCCATGAGAATAAAAGAAATAACATATCATGTAATGGGCCTTACTTTAGATGGGCTTGCAAAAGAATAAAAGAATAAAAAAATGAAATGATGTAGGTGCCAAGGATTTAACCATGGACCTTAGAGATGTTGTAAGCCTTAAGAATGCATATGTAACCAATTCACCTAGCAAGGGAGTGCTATTAGGAGGATAAAGGAAATGGTAGATAGGTATAAGAGGGATGAAGAGTCACCATGGAGGATGAAGAGTCACCATGGAAGGTAAAGGGGTCACCATGGAAGGTGAAGAGGCATACCTTTTCATTTACTATAAGAAGATGTGGAAAAAAAATGCCACAAGGCATCTCCTCATCCTTCTCATTGTCGAAACCTCAAGGCCCTCTCTCCATCAAAAAAAATTCTCTCTAAGAAGATCTAGTGAAGGCTTTGTGTTTGTGAAGCAAAGGAAGAGCCAAGGAGCAAGAAGTTCTTTCTTTCTCCTTCTAGGTGATATATATTGTTTGGGAATCTTTAGCACAAGGGTAAGACTCCCCTCACCTGCAACATAATAGCTTATATATGTTTTTTTCATGTTCTTGTATGTTCTTGCGATGTGTTGCTAAAATCGTGAAGTTTTCCCTATAAGCAAGTTTCGGCCAAGCATGGGTTTTAGGGCCTATGTTTGTGTTTGATGCTATCTAATGACTCCAATGTTTGTTTGATGACATGTTATGAGTTATGATGCAAAAAGATGGAGCAAAAAGACCCTTAAAAGTTTCGGCTAAGGCTCCCATGAAGCCATAGACTTTTTGGCCATAAGAAGGCGTTTGGGTTTTTTTTTTGGCTAGCTAATGGTTTTTAATTCCTTGTTAATGTTTTGTTTGAGGGTTTTATATATTTTAGGCCATGTTTCCTCCTCCATACATGTTTGGTCAAAACCTTAAATAAGGGCTAAAAAAAGAGAGTTAAAGATGTCATATTACTTGCTAATGTTTCCTAGTTTTAGAATATATATTATATGCATGTTGTATGAATCAATTGCTCTTGTTGTTTGTCATTTTCATGATGATATGAACCTTAGAAGTTTCTGATCAGTACCTTAAATTAGGTTTTAGGATGGGTTAAGGTCACTACCTCACTTGATAATGTCTCTTTGTAATAGGATATTAAATGTATGCATGTTGTATGAGTTGTGTGATGTTGTGTTGTGTTTTTATGCCATGATAACCCTATCTAAATATTTTGACCAGTAGAGTATATGTTGAATTATGGTTGAATTAAAGGTATCCATGTTTCATTATGCCATGATAGATGAAAAAAAATGGAACAAGTTCCCTAGGTGTATTATCCTTAGTTTTAAATTGAACATTATGTGTTTTATGAATCATGAATGATAAGTTGGCATGTTAGGAATTTTCTTACCATGAGATTATGTTTTCTCCATGTCATGTTCATGCTTGGAAGTTATGATGATATTTATGCTTTGAATGTATGCCCATGACATGTATGACATTATGAATAAAAGAATATCTAAAGAGCAATTTCTAAGAAAAGAAAAGAAATGATGAACGCTATGCTAAAGAGCAATTGCTATGGAAAGAAAAGGAATCATGTATGTTATTTTACTTTATGTATTGGCTTGTACCGGATCTTAAAAAAGGTGCAAGGGATGGGCTCCTAAGCAAGGCCCCAGTTCTGGACTACCGTAGTTGTCCCTAGGCTAAAGGTTGCCTAGTACCATAGTAGGTCGGGATTAGCTACCTCGCACTCTACGAAGGGATGCGCGCAAATGACGAATGGGTACAAGCTAGGGATCCCAATGATGATGATATGTTAATGTTCAAGTATTATATTATATATATTTTTTAAAGAGCATCCTTAATGTTTATGCACATGTTTATGTTTAATGATATTGCATATGTTATGTCTAATGTTTATGCACATGATTATGTTTTAAAGATTATGCGAATGTTAGGTGCTTTAAGTACTTACTCATGCCATATGTCCTTAATAACGACACAGATATTCATGTTTTAAGTGTTTATGCTTATGTGCTTTAGATGCTTTAAGTATTTATTCATGTTATATATTTATCTCAAATGATGTAGATTTCTACTTATATGTGATGTATGGATTTTGTGAGTAAGCAAGGAGCTTACTAAGCATTTTATGCTTATAGTCTACCTTCTTATGTTGCAGATCAAACTAAAGGTTTCTAAAGAAGGGGAAGCAGCAGGAGGGCATGTGTGTGTGTGGCAGTGACTTGGCAGAACGCTTCTACTATTGTCTTTACTCTTACTTATGGACTTAATGTTGCTACTTATAAACTGCATGTGTTAGTTCTTATGTTTACGCTTACTACTTGTTGGAGTTGAAGTTCTTTATGATATACATGCTTAATGTAGAACTATATACTCTCTTGTTAAATATGCTATGCTATGATTCACATGCTTAAAGTAGTTTAGTTAGAAAGAAATTTATCCAATTGCATATGTTCATGATTTAGTATTATTTCCGCTGCTATATTTCCACTTCATATGCAATAATGTATGAAAGAAAAAAAAAGTAACGCGTCGCTCACGTAAGGGGCGGGCGTTACAGTTTGGTATCAGAGCGAAATTGCCATCTCACTACACACACCTCAAGCCTGCATCCTGCTGTTTCCAAGTAAGATCTTACCTTAATGATTTAAGTATGTTTGATTTATGTTTACTTATGATAGGAATGTTTCTAAACTAACCATACAAGTAGATGTGATACCCTCTATGGTTCTAGAACGATAAGAAATGTTTATGACTAAGTATACAAATACGTAATTATGGAATCATGTTTTTTTACCTGGGAATGGAAACTTAGGGTAGTACCTTACCTTACCTTATAATGAAAAAATGATACAAATGCATGTATATACATGAAAATGATGAAAATGATAAATGATCTTATACTAGCTTATTGTTATAATATGAAAACAGCATGGCTAGAAGAAGTACTAGAATTAATGATACCGTACCTCAGCCTGACCTGACGCACCTAGTGATAGAACTCCAGCGTCAGCTCACCGAGCAGCAGCAGACCATCAACACCTTGATGAATCAGCAACCAAATACTACCATTCCATCTGCGAACCAGACGGTGATACCTGTAGTGCCTCCGGCTCCGCCAGCATCCCTGACATGCCCTGCCACTGGAATGTGACCCGAAGCTTACTTAATCCAGTGGCAGAGACTGAAGACGGAAACTTTTATAGCTGCTTGCGAACCGTGGGATGCTCAGGCCTGGCTCAAGACGGTAGAGAGTACTATGGAGCTGCTGGACTAGCCGAAGCACGAGAAGGTCAAGTGTGCATCATTCTGCCTTTCTTGCGATGCCAGAATGTAGTGGGAAAGGGTCAAGGCCAAGAGACCCGTGAACCAGATGAAATGGACGACTTCGAATCAGAATTTTACGAGGAGTTCTTCCACATGCGGGTCACCAACAAACACTTTGACGAGTTTACGGAATTCCGTCAAGGCGATCTGTCAGTCAGTGAAGCTGTCAAGAGATTCAACAGGTTATCTTGCCTATGTCCCGAGTTGGTCAAGACGGAAAAAGAAAAGGTCCGCCTGATGCTGAAAATGTTGGGAACGAGATGGCTATAGAGGGGGGGGTGAATATAGACAATCACTTCCCCTTGGAAACTTATCACGATTTCTGCAACTCAAATATCAGTAGCACAGTGGAAAGAATGGAAAACAGAGTATGCAGAAAACCAAATGAGAGCAAAACACACACAACTAGCAAGATCGCTAACAAGGAGGGTTTACAAGGTTCGGGGATAACTTGCCACTACTCCTTGGCGTGCCCTTGAGGTGGGCGATCCCTTGATCGTCGGCAGATCAAACCCCGGTTAACACCGGATATGAAGCAACCTCCTTCTCGGTGGAGAAACCTCTCCACAGCGTGTTTCAAACAATGATATATAATGAGCACAATGAAACAACAACAAGAAAGATCTTACTCAAACACTTAGCAAGGATTAAACACAGCAAGCTTCCCGAGCTCCACCCAGTGGCGATCTCACGCAGACCCCTGTCTGCTTCGTGTCTTCCCACTGTCGGACTCCAAGCTTCTTGTTTTCTCCTTCAAGCGCTCAAGTATGATGATTGCTCCTCAATAGCTTACTTAGAATGGATGAAGAACTCAAGAACAGCAAGCTTTTAGCAGCAGAACGCAAGAACACCCAGATTTTCAAAACTCAAAAAAAATCTTCTTCCACAATCAGCTCTCGCGTTCCTTTTGTTTCTCCGCCAAGCGACAGGTGACACCATCTCTGTAGCTCCCAGCTACTCCTCTGCCAACGCCAGCCTCTACTGAGCTATCTCTGGACTCACTGAGCTCCTCAGTCGAGCTCCAGTCTTAGCTCCAGTCCGCAGCTTGCCGTTGCAACCTGAGATGGGAAAAGGGACAAACCTGCTCCAAGGAAAGCACTCTTTGACTTCTCCTTGAGTGTTTGAATCTTCCCCTGTCACCTGAAACTCAATCAGAGCATTAGAGCAGAAGATCACAAAGCATATCACATACATCAGCAAATCGGATACGATCAGACGCTTTGACGACGTCTGACAGTGAAATTTGAATTAAAGTGATCGGTCACCGGACCGATCCAGGGTGTGTGGATCGATCACCAGACCGATCCACTGCTTTGCTGGGATTCCCAGCTCTCGCAGCTATACACGCCTGATCGGTCACCAGACCGATCAGGGTGGATCCTGATCGGTCACCAGAACGATCAGATTGGATCCTGATCGGTCACCCAGACCGATCAAAGCAGATGAACAGTTACTTTTTAATCAAACCCAAGATTCCTGATCGGTCACCGGACCGATCCAAGGCTCTGATCAGCAAGGGAACTCACTCACTGTTTACTCCCTGATCGGTCGCCAGACCGATCAGGAGCAAGACAGCAAGGAAGCAGCCTGCTCCCTGATCGGTCTCCGGATCGATCAGGAGCCACACAGTAGATTCCCAATCTCACTGTGCGCTCCCTGATCGGTCACCAGTCCGATCAGACATAGCTGGATCGGTCACCAGACCGATCCACTAAGGAGCAGCGTGCCAACAGTCCCTGATCGGTCACCAGACCGATCCAATGACTCTACCCAGCCCTCCAAGCTAGGGATTCATCCACCTTAGCCCTCCAAGCTAAGGATTTTTCCATCTAACTCTCCAAGTTGGGAATTTGCACCTAACCCTCCAAGTTAGGACTTTTCACCTAGCCCTCCAAGCTAGGACTTTTCACCTAGCCCTCCAAGCTAGGACTTTTCACCCAACTCTTCCGAGTTAGAACATCATCCAACCTAGCCCTCCAAGCTAGGCACCTGACCCTCCAAGCCAGGACTTTTTCACCTAATTCTCCAGGATGGGAATTTGCACCTAACCCTCCAGGTTAGGACTTTTCACCTAGCCCTCCAAGCTAGGACTTTTCACCCAACCCTTCCGAATTAGGACTTTTCCAACACCTAACCTCCTAGGTTAGGATTTTCCACACCTAGCCCTCCAATCTAGGATTTTCAACACCTAACCCTCCAGGTTAGGATTTTCATATCATACCTAATCCTCGATCAGGACTTAATCATAATCATCATAATCATCACACCTAACCTCCCAAGTTAGGGTTTTCCATATCATAATCATCCTCCTAAACTAAAATCGTTGTCAACACCAAAACAACAATCAGGGACAGATTGCATCAACAGAAAATGTTGCGGCCCGAGATAGCTCTGAACGTGGCCGGCGGAGTTACCCGACCACAGACCGCAAAGGAGCTGTTCAGTAGCGCCTTGATCACCTAGCACTATCTGAACAGTATTAATCAGCAGAAGGAGATGCCGACAGAGAACAAGAACCAAGCCAACTCAGGAGGTCAGCACACGGGCACCAGCTAGAAAGGGAACCGCAACGACAAAAAGAAATGGAATAATCCTAATGGTGGTCCAGCGAACAAGAAGCCCAAGAACAACCCGTGCACGAAATGTGGAAATAGGCATCTTGGAGAATGTCGCAGAGGTACAAATAAATGCTACACCTGCGGATTGGAAGGACACAAGGCCATCGACTATCCTATTAAGCCTCAGGCACCACCTCAGCAACTGATCCAGCACCAGGGTGTGTTAGTAATATGAGAGAAGTGTCCTAAGGCAATCGCCTTATGATTGTAATCATTTACTTTAATAAATGAATATTCACTATTTGAGTATACATGTTCATGTATTTGATTGAGATCTTGAACTCATTTACTGAATGTCCGCAATACAATTCACAGCATGAGAGAATTTGTGATGAATTCACAATTAGTGATTATCTCTACATGTGCAATTGTGAAGTATTGAAATTGTCCCTAGTCGATGAATTGATAAATACGGACACTATCAATTCTGTTGAGACTAGCATGGGTTATTCTCTAATCAGCTGATTCTCACTGGCTGGTGACATTGAGATGTCCGGAGATAAACATGGATGCTAGTTAAGGGAACTAGTTCATTGGAGTGACTGGCTGTAAAACTTCATATGGGAATCTACATGTAGATATGTCAATGAAGTTCTTACTGCAGCTTAAGTGCGATGTTCCTTTGACTTGCGGTGTTCAAGTCATCTTGGTCACGGAGACTTATACTTTGACATCTTAAGCAAGCATCTCTAAGGAGGTGTGGACCCAGGATGATTGGGTATAAGCCGAAGTGCCCGAAGATGTTTGAACAGCCTACAAAGGATTCACCACTCCTTGCGAGGAGATGTATACCCAAGGCCTATCATCGGATTGTTACTCGAAGCATCTGGCCAGAGCATAATATGTTCCGAGTATGAATCTCTAGGAAACATGAGAATAATTAGAATCCATTGGACGAGAAAGACATTACTTGGGCTAGGTGTGACGTAGTCAGCCTAGTGGGGACTGACACATAAAGACCGTGTCCTGAACCAAGTGGGTATAAGATGGTGAAGGGAATGAGGCACGACTCATTATAGCTGCTGAAGGGTTTCAGAATTATTTCTGAGGTCAACCGTTGATCTTTCAATTAATTGGGGGTCATGATGTACTACTAGGTGTCACTCATGATCGTTCTATAATTGGTTGATTATAGACGACCAACATAAATCGAAAGCCTATTTAGTCACACGCACTACGAGTAATCCGAGGGATTTAAAACGTGTTGAAAATTGGATTTTTCGATCAAGAGAAATAAGTCGAATCTGAATTTATCAGAGGCGCACCGGAAGCTTAAAATGGCTAAGTCTTTTGAAGGCTTATTGGACGAATTAAATGAGTTTAATTCGCGAGGAGGCGGCTTAGTTTGGCCGGCCACAACAAGGAGGGAAACCAATTTATTTGGTTTAAATTATAAAATAAATCAAGCGCGATTTGTTTTATAAATTTATGGATAAATAAATTTATATAAAGAAATTTATATAAAGAGATTTATTTTCATGGAAATTAAAATAAACCTTGGATTGATTTATTTTATTTTATAAAATCAATTATGAATTGATTTTTCCATGATAAGAAAAATTTATATAATAAATTTCTTGTGAAAATTTATTCCATAATAAAAGGGGAAGATGTGTTTGTTTTATTATAAATTTAGTTATAATAAAACAAGGCATAACAGAATAATTCATAGGAAAATTTATAAGATAAATTTCTTATGAAATTTTATTCCGTTAAAGGGGAGACTTAGCAATGGAGAGGCTACTATATAAAGCAACCAAGGCAAGGCTTGAATTCCAATCAAGAGATTAAGAAGCAAGCTCTCTCTCTCTCTCCTTCTCTCCCTCTCCCTCCTCTAGGGCCAGCGCCCTCTTCCTCCTCTAGGGTCTGCGCACCTCCTAGGGTTGCCGTGAGCCTCCTCCACCAAGAAGGTGCCAAAGAAGAAGAAGAAGCGGGTCGCAACTCCTTCCTTCCCCTGGATCTTGATTCCGTTACTTGGTGGTTAGTCTTCCATCTCCCTCTCTTGATATTCTTGTCGTGCCTTTGGAGAATCTAGTAGTTCTTGTCGGCATGAAACTCGTGGCTTTGCGAAGTCATCTCGAAGAGAACTCGGCGTGGACGTGAATAGAGGCAGAGCTTCCAAGGGACGCTACGGTTGGATCTCGTCCCTTTCTACGAGTTATGTGAGGTATTAAGTAAATTAGTTTACTTTCTGTAAAATTTTAAATGTATGATCATGTCTCCACAACTTAAGGTTGCATGCTAGATACGTGGTTAAAATAATTTAAGAAATTATTTATGCTAAACCTTCCGCTGCACGTAATTAAATTTTTAAAATTACAAACCCGTATCCATGTCAACATGCACCCGGTCCCAACAGGGTGCCCCTGCCCAACTGCATTATATGCAAGCAGCACTGGAAGGTCCTCAGATAAGTCAAGTCAGATTGGAAGCCCCGCTAGTTACGACGAACGCCGGGGTTTTCTCACTTACCAAGGAGGACGCAGCAAATGTTTCGACGGTTGTTACAGGTCAGATCTTTATTTACAGTCAGCATGCTTCTGCATTATTTGACACTAGAGCAACACATTTGTTTATTTCCATGCCTTACTCTAAGAAGATAGACATACCTCTACAAGTTCTAGACTGTAAATTTCTAACAACCCTGCCTTCGGGAGAAACAATGGCATCCACCCACGTGTTGCGTGCAACACCAATCAGAATCGCAGAAAGAGATCTCTATTGCGACCTGATAGTACTCGACATGCAAGATTATGATGCAATACTGGGTATGGATTTTCTGAGCAAATACGGTGCTTCTATCGAGTGCCGTAAGCGAAAAGTGGCCTTCCAGCCCGAGGCGGAACCTATGTTTGAATTCATCGGAGAGCCAAGGAAGAGAACCGGGAAATTCTTATCGGCTCTAAAGGCGCAGAAGATGCTAGCGAAAGGATACACTGGTTTTCTAGCATATGTGGTCAGCACCGCTCAATCAAAGGATCAGAAACTAAGTGATGTCGGAGTGGTATGCAATTATCCGGAGGTATTCCCAGACGATCTACCAGAATTGGCCACGGACAGAGAAATCGATTTTGAGATCGAACTGATTCCTGGCACTAATCTGATCTCCAAGGCACCTTACCGTATGGCGTCAGCTGAATTGAAGGAGCTTCAAGGACAGCTGCAGGAGTTACTCGACAAGGGTTTTATTCGTCCGAGTCACTCTCCATGGGGAGCTCCGGTACTGTTCATGAAAAAGAAGGATGGAACTATGCGCATGTGCATAGATTATCGAGCTCTAAATAATGTGACGATTAAGAATAGGTATCCCCTCCCAAGGATCGACGACCTGTTCGACCAACTGAAGGGAGCTACCGTCTTTTTGAAGATCGATCTTAGATCCGGTTACCATCAAGTTAAAGTGAAACCAGACGATATTCCGAAGACAGCTTTCCAGACTAGATACGAACACTTTGAATTCGTTGTCATGCCCTTCGGAGTAACTAATGCTCCCACTATGTTTATGGACCTGATGAATCGGGTATTCTCGGCATTCCATGACAAGTTTGTGATCGTCTTCATCGACGATATCCTCATCTATTCGAGAGATCGAGAAGAGCACGCTGAAGACCTGAAGATGGTATTACAGATCCTTCGGGAAAAGAAGTTATATGCCAAGTTCTCCAAATGCGAATTTTGGCTCGATCAAGTGGCTTTTCTAGGTTATATTATTTGCAAGGACGGAGTCATGGTGGACCCGAAGAAAATTGAGGCCGTGAGTAACTGGAACAGGCCGAAGAATGCTAGCGAAGTTAGGAGTTTTCTCGGACTAGCGGGCTATTACCGGAAATTCGTGGAAGACTTCTCCAGAATCGCAGCACCTATGACGGTGCTCACCAGGAAGAACGAGATGTACGTATAGACAGAAGAATGCAAGAGGAGTTTCTTGGAGCTGAAAAGGAGACTTACAAGTGCTCCAATCCTTACTCTTCCCGAAGATGACAAGAGCTTCGACATGTACAGCGATGCCTCCAAACTGGGACTCGGAGCTATACTTATGCAGAGTGGTAAAGTTATTGCCTATGCCTTTAGGCAACTCAAAGAACATGAAAGGAACTATCCCACTCATGATTTAGAGTTAGCAGCCATGGTCTTTGCTCTGAAGGTATGGAGACACTATCTATACGGAGCATAGTGCAAGATATATACAGATCACCAGAGTCTGCGATATTTCTTCACTCAGAAGGACCTTAACATGCGACAACGCAGATGGCTCAAACTGGTAAAGGACTATGACTGCGAGATCTTTTATCATCCAGGCAAGGCGAACAAAGTGGCCGATGCACTCAGCAGGAAGTCCAGTGTCGCCTTGATGTCCTTATCAGTATTATCTCGACCCCTGGAAAAGGAAATTGTGAACTACGGAATCGAGGTTATTTTCGGACGACTTTCGACCATGGCAATCGTACCGGCACTATTCAACGACATACTAGACAAGCAAAATGTAACGACCCGTAAAATCCTTTCAATATTTTTCTTGAAAATATTGATCATACCAATATGAATTCGTGAGTAATATAGGAGTAATAGTATGAACCTTAGCATGATTCCTTATATGGATTAAAAGCTAAGTACTAAGGGGCCTTACATGGACTCTTCTAGTACCATGGTTATTAGTGGATCTTAGGTAGAATTTAACATAAATGGAAATGGGTTTTAATTATGAAGATTAGCATGACTCTTGGTGGGCCTTATGTGGGCCTTGCCAAAAATAAAAGAAAAAGGAATAAAAATAAAGTGCATGCGCCAAGGATTGAACCTTGAACCTAGAGTCTCATCATGCATATACTAACCAATTCACCTAGCAAGGGAGTGCTAGTGGAAAAGAAAGAGAATTTTAGTTGAGGCTAAGGGAAGTGAAGAGTCACCATGAGAGGAGACACCATGCCTCTTCACTTGCCCCTACACCTAGTATAAAGGAAGTAGATGAGGAGGGAAGAGACACCATGCTTCTTCATCCACCAAGACTCTTCCTCTCCCTCTCCTTCCTCCTTCTAGCCGAAACCCACAAGAGGCTTTTCCCTTTGGAAAAGCTTCACAAGAAGACTTCTTCTTCAAGATCCAAGGGCTTCTTACAAGGCTACAAGGGCTAGGGGTGATCTAAGGTCAAGAAGGTCTTCATCCTCTTCTCTATTTAAGGTCTAAAACCAAGACAACAAGTGTAAGACTCCCTCACCTATGGTATAATAGTTTTGATGTTATCTTTCATGATTTAAAGTTTTGTTTGGGCTCTATGTTGAGAAAACCATGAACTAGGGCTTCTTTAATTTTTGGCCAAAGTAGGTTTTGAGTCCAAAAGGATGATTAAACCCCACTTATGTTTTCTAGTGTTTCCTTAGGATGAAAAAGAATAAAATCATGATTTGGGAATTTTTGTAGCACCCTAAGACCCTCTAGGGTTTCGGCCACCATCCATGTCTCATGGTTAGGATTAAATCCAACCCTTCAAACATGCTTATTATGATTTCCTATGATATAATGGATATTAATTGTGAATGATATGAATTTTTCCATGAATATGTGACCCTCTAAACTTTCGGCTAAGACCAAGATGTGGGTCTAGGACTTAGGGTTAGCCCCAATCATGGGTTTCAATGGTTCCCTATGGCATTGTATGTATTGTCTTGGGTGTTGATTGTGCCCTATATGAATTTTCCAGGGACTTGTGGCCTTTAGGGTTTCGGCCAAGACCTAATTTAGGACTATGAAATTAGGGTTAGCTCCAACTATGGGTTCTAATGGTTTCCTATGACATTGTAGGTAATGTATAGGCTTTTCTTTACTTATGGTACCTCACATGTTGCTTGAATAATGGGATATCTCTTCTTCCAACTTTAGGTCAAGCACCTTAACTAGGGTTTGGGATGAGTTAGGATTTCAAGAATACTTGTTTATGGCTTATTATGATGTATATATATATGTTCAACCATGTGGTATGAATTTTTATGTTACCTAAAACCCTAACCTTATGTGCTATGCTTCATGATCTTGTATGCTTATGTTAGATACCATGTTTTAGTAGGTTTCATTCATGAATGTTTTAAGCCTATACCATGAACACATGTGTGGTGAAGTAGGCCTCATGATTGTGTAGAATGATGCATGTTTTAAGTTAAACGCCTATGATAGATATATGGTTAAGTAGACCCATGCATGCTTATGATAGATACCATGATCATGTATGCTATGTGATATGTACCATGTATGAAAAGAAACCTTATCTATGCATGTTTACCCTATATACCATGATCATGCATGCTTTATGAGCTAAGATGATGTTTATGCCTTAAGGCATAATTATGTATGTATGCATGCTTTATGAATAAAGATGATGAATGAAAATGATGTCCATGTCTTTAAGTCATAATGATGTATGCATGACATACCTTATGAATGAAGATGATGAATGATGATGATGTTCATGCCTTTAGGGCATTATGATGTTATGCATTAACTATGAATGATGAAAGGCTAAGTATGTTTTATGCCATGCTTCATGTAATAAGATCATATTTATGTCTTTAAATATCCTATGAATGTCCTATGAATGATGAAGAATGTAAAGCTATTTTACTTTATGAATGGGCTTGTACTGGACCGAAGTAAGGGTCCAAGGGATGGGCTCCTCATGTAAGCCTCGGTGTGGGACTACCGCAGCTGTCCTCGGTTCTGGGACTACCGCAGCTGTCCAACAGGGATGGGCTCCTCATGAAAGCCTCAGTTCTGGGACTACTGCAGCTGTCCTTACCCTAGTAGGTCGAGATTAGCTACCTCGCATTTACTTAGGGATGCGCGCATATGATGTATGTATGTGGTACAAGCCAGGGCCCCATGATGTGATGATTATATTTAAGTATTTATAAGTATGATTTTCAAATAAGCATCCTTAGGTTATATGCATTTAACTCATGCATCCATTCATGTTATGCATCCATGTTAAGTATATTTTATGCTCATGTTTATGTCAAGTACCATGCCATGTTAAATATTTCATATGCTTATGTTTTATGTTAAGAACCATGTCATGTTAAATGTTTCATATGCTTATGTTTTATGTTAAGAACCATGCCATGTCAAATGTTTCATATGCTTATGTTTTATGTCAAGAACCATGCCATGTTAGTATTTCATATGCTTAGGTTTTATATCAAGAACTTTTCTATGATAAGTATGTTATATGTTTTATTTTATGTGACGTATGGTTTTGGTGAGTAGGAAAGGGTCTTACTAAGCCTATGTGCTTATAGTTTTATTTTCTTATACCGTAAATCAAGCAAGAGGATATTAAGGGAAGCAGCAGGAGGGGCAAGAGTGTGTGTGTGGCAGTGACATGGCAAAGGAAAAGAAAAAGATTCTCATATTTATACTTTGTCATATGTCTTATGTTTTGCATTGTCTTCTTAAGTTTCATGCTATACATATGATAGTTATGCCTAAAGAATAACATACTACGTATGTTGCTTATGGATGATTTATGTGATTTTCATATCATGATGTTACGTATGATGTTAACATGCTAAGTTACCATGTCACTATGTTTAGGAATGATAGTTAAGACATGTATACATAATTCAAGTGTTAGTTGCATATATGTATAAAGTTTTAAATTATTTCGATGCATTACGATGTTCATGTGCCTATATGCATGTTAGCGTAACGCCGCATCCCGCCACACCGTAAGGTGTGGAAAAAGGCTGGCGTTACAGGTTGGTATCAGAGCAGTTTGCCATCTCACTACACACACATCAAGCCTTCTTCCTGCAGCTTCCAAGTAAGTACCTCTATGCATACCTTATCCTCTTTTATGATTCTAGAATATGCAAGTATGGATGATACCTTATGATTCTAGAATATGCAAGTATAAATGATACCTTATGATAGAAAGTGCTTTTAGGATATGTAAATATAAACGATACCTTACCTTATTTTATGGAATCGAATACTTTAGAATTTGATATGCGGGTAGGAATAACAAAAAAAAACTTATATTAGCCTTACTTATCTTTTATGAAGAAAAGCATGGCTAGAAGATAGAGTAACAGAATTAATGAGACTACTACATCGCCCGACCTGATGCAATTGGTGACCGAACTTCAGTGTCAGGTTATTGAGTAGCAACAAACTATGAATACCCTGATGAACCAGCAAGAAAATTCTACTACTCCACCGGCGAACCCGACGGTGTTACCCGTCACGCCTACGGTTACGCAAGCCCCTCCGACAGGCCCTGCCACTGTAGCACGACAAGAGGCTTATCTGATTTAGTGGTTGAGGCTGAAACCGAAAAATTTCTCGGGTGCTAGCGAACCATGGGACGCCCAAGCGTGGTTCAAGACAGTGGAGAGTACAATGGAGCTGCTGGACTGGCCTGAACATGAGAAGATCAAGTGTACATCATTCTGCCTTTCTGGGGACGGCAGAATGTGGTGGGAGAGGGTCAGGGCCAAAAGATAGGTGAACCAGATGAAGTGGACAGACTTCGAATCGGAGTTCTTTGAAGAATTCTTCAACATGCGTGTCACAAACAAACATTACGACGAGTTCACGGAATTCTGACAGGGCGACCTCTCGGTCAATGAAGCCGTGAAGAAATTCAACCGACTGGCTCGCCTATGCCCCGAGCTGGTCCGCACCGAGAAAGAAAGGGTTTGACTTATGTTGAAGATGTTACGGCCCGAAATAGCCCTGAACGTGGCCGGCGGAGTTAACAGACTGCAGGCCGACGAGGAGCTGTTTTGTAAAATACGGTAAAAAAAATTAATATATATATATATATAGGAAAATTTTGGAAATAGACATATGGAAAATTTTGGAAATGATTTTCTTGAGTTTTTGAAAATATTTGGTGGGAGAATTGGACACAAAAGTGGTTGATTTTAAATTATTTAAGGAAAAGTTGAGGTTTTCATTATATATATATATATATATATAAGTTACTCTCCTCACCCCTCACCGTGCCCTAAACCCGACGCCGCCCAACCCCTCTCCGACAGAAACGCCCGCAGCCGACCCTCTTTCTCCCGATTGCTTTGCCGCAGCCAAACCCTAGATCCTTCTCCTCCTCCTTTTCTTCTTCTTGTCTTCTTTTCGTTTGCTAAGACCCGCGGGAGCGAGGATTTTGGGTGGGTGTTTGCTCGAGCATTTCAGCCACACCGGAGCCAGAGGAGGGGTTCGCGAACCCTAGCTAAAGCTCGATCTCCAACCCCTTGATAAGGTATTGAGATCAGTCTCTCTTATGATTCTTGGAGGGTTGGAGTGGCGGATCGGTCGTCGATGGCGGTGGGCATGTTACTGATCAGATTTGGTGCGAGACCTTAGGTAAGAGTTGTTGTTGGTGTAGATCAGAGTTATTGATTCTGATTGAAGAGTATGGGTTTCTTGGTGTTGTTCTGATCTTGCTTTTGGATGAATTCGAGTTGGATTTGAGCTCCTTGTTTCTCTGTCGTGTGTTCTAGTTTTGGAGTTTGATTCGGGGCTATGGATCAAGTATTGGATTGTTAATCTTGGGTTTGAATTCGTTTGTTTTGCTTTCTCCTTCGAATTTGTTTGTGTTCTTGTTGCTGTGAGATTTGAAGAAGATGCTGGGTTGTCTGGATTTAATCAATTAGCATTGGATTGTTTTCACTTTGGTTCAGGGGGAATGATCTGATCAGAATGGGTTGCCAGAGTCAGAGCTAGAGAGGCGATTTCCTGTGCGTGAGCATTGAGAGGTAAGTTTGTTGTGATACCACTGTGATTTAGTTTAATCTCTAGTAGTTTGATGTTATATTGGAATGTTGTAAGGAATGCATGGCTGGGGCCTAGATCAATTCTTGAGCTGTGATGCTATGGTGGGATTGTTATTCTGGCGAATTAGTGTTGCAGAGAGGTTTTTGTCCTGGGGATCAATGTGTTTTAATTTGTATTGTTTTGGGATCTGCTTAATGTTTGTTGATTGGATCTGGGAACTTTGTTCACTTGTCATGCGTGTTTGTTGTTGAGGTGGATGTGATGTTGTTAAGTTTTCCTGTCCTTACATTACTGTGAGCTTGTGTTTGGGTTTCAATTTGGTTTTATTTGGAAGTTATACCATGGGCAAAGATTGGGATGAATTAAATCTATTTTAGTTGGTATTATGTGTTGGATTTGAATCTGAGTTCTTTGATTAGACAATAATATAGTTGATACTGGTTATGGTTTGAGATGGGTTTATTTTTGGCTTTTGGAGCTAGGTTTTCTCCTACGATTGGTTCTTGATCACAGTGTGGTTTCTGAATTGGAGTTCAGATCGAGTTGTAGACCTTGGTATAGGTTCGGTTTGGATTGGGTACTAGTTTGATCCTAATTAATTAAGGAAGTTTGTTTAGCTAAGAATCATGTGTATTGTAGCTAAACCTATGTCCTTTAATACAGGGCGTTGATTGATTACCTGCGGATTATTGGACGGGAGGTTCTCTATTGATACGGACTTCACTTACTTGGAGGCGGGTACCCTTTGACTTATCTTTTAGATATTATCATATTGCTATGCATGGTTGGTTATAGATAGCAGTAAGATTATACGCTATCCCTGAGTTATTATGCATGTCCTGGATACTTGTTATTTATCCCTGGTTATTATGTCTGTTCTGGATACTTGTTGGTTATCCCTGTTTATTATGCCTGCCCTGGATACTTGTTGTTTATCCCTGAGCTATTAACTTGTTAGTTCCATACAGTCTCAGATATTGTCATATCTATACGTATTCTTAGATATCGTGATGTATCTCTTGCATTTGACATGAGGGATCTGTAGATTTCGGCCAGTATATCTTGTTGGTCACCAGTATTTCCTGTTATAGGAATTCAGGCTGAGACTTAGCATACTGAGGACTTGTTGAGGGGAGGTATGTGTATCTATCATACACTATTTCTGCATTATTGCATGCTGACCCACGCGGACGTTGTGGACCATGTCCTGACTGGGTACAGGTTGTCACAGCTCTACCCACGCGGACGTTGTGGACGACGATCCTAACTGGGACTAGGGGTGACTCATGTCATTGCACCAGAGTGCTTTATATGTTTGGGTCATACACCATCCTTGCATTATTGCATGCTGACCCACGCGGACGTTTTGGACCATTTCCTACTAGGTACAGGTTGTCACAGCTCTACCCACGCGGACGTTGTGGACGACGATCCTGACTGGGACTAGGGGTGACACATGTCATTGCACCATGTGCATATTTTGCATTGTGCATTGTTTGCTGCACTTATTTGCTGCACTTGTTTGACATTGCATATACTAGAGCCTTGTTATCTGAGATTATATGTCTATTGGTATTTCCTTGGTATTTCTTACCCTCTTTACAGGTTAGGTGGATTCAGGTATGTATCTACCTCAGTATGTTCAGTACTAGTCTTTCCCTACTGTTGATATGAGTCTGTATTAGCTGAACTCTTATTGTTGGTATAACCTTCTATGCATATCTGTTGGGTATTCGCTGAGTTTATGGACTCACACCGTTGCCATTATGATTTCATTTCAGATTGAGATACTTGGAGTCGCCAGAAGAGCCCAGCAGCCAGTCCCTACCCATCGCGACGACATAGTTTCGTTTTGTACTTAGTAGTGTCTATTTGTATATTTACTTATTGGACTTGTATATGTCTTGGGAGTGTTGTCGTGTGCCCTAAGGGGTTTTTGTATTGGTTGTTTCATCGTAAGTCGGACCGGTCCGCAGTCAGGTATGATCTACTTAGTTGTCTTGTGTTTTATGTTGTGTTTACTTATTTTGGAGGCCTGAGGCCAAATATAAACTGCGTGGTATTGTTATAGTTGTTGTGTGTATGTGTAAATTGTCCGCCGGACAGGGGAGGTGCTGTCCGATTTTATATTGGATCAGCGGCTCCTGGGTCTCGGGGCGTGACAATTTATTTTGGTATCAGAGCCTGGGTTTGTCGGATACCTTGAGGACTTGTTGATTATGGGTGTCTGTCCGATACCAATTTATTTTGGTATAAGAGTGTAGGTTTGTGATGTCTACTTGTTTTACGAGTCTTGTCAGATTTGTTAGGAGTAGTTTTCTCGATGTGGTTGTCTGGGACTTGGCGCGATGGGACTTCTTCAGGCGACAGGTATTTCTTCTAATCTCTTGTATCCCTTATCCTGGTTAGGTAGGATTAGGAGTTCTCCCATGTTATTGGATTATGTTACTATCCCTGTATTTAGGTATGGTTAGAAATTATCTCATGTCATTGGATTCTGTTACTATTCTAGCATATTTCGGTATGGTTAGAGTTTTTCTCATGTAACTGGTTCATGATACTATACATGTATATTTAGGTATGATTTGGATTTTTCTCTCATAATTATTGGATAAGGTTACCATTCCTGTAGAATTAGGTATGGTTAGAAATCCTCTCATGGTGTTGAAACATGTTACTATTCTTGTATATCAGGGTATAGTTAGGAATTCTCTGTTGTTATTGGATTATGTTTCCATTCTTATATATTTAGGTATTGGTTAGAAAATTCTCACCTGTTATTGAATCATGTTACTATACCTGTACATCTAGGTATGATTTAGAATTATCTCGTGTCATCGGATCATGCTACCATTCCTGTATATTTAGGTATGGTTAGTAGTTCTAACATGTTACTGGATCATGTTACCATTCCTGTATATTTAGGTATGATTTAGAAATTCTCACATGTTATTGGATCATGTTACTATACCTGTATATCTAGGTATGATTTAGAAATTATCTCGTGTTATCGGATCATGCTACCATTCCTATATATTTAGGTATGGCTAGAAATTTTTTCATGTCATTGGATCAGGTGGTTATTCATGTATATTTATGTATAGTTAGAAATTCTCTTATGTTATTGGATCAATTCATAGTAGCTCATGGAGCTACAAGTTTTTCTTATGTTGGGTATATCTGGACAGATAAGCTAGATGTCATGTTTTGAGTACATGATCTGCATTGATGCAATAGGGTAGCAGTAGCTACATATTATTATGATTAGTAGAGGATTGATACAATCTGTTCCTTGGGGACTTTGACCATGGATCACTTGTACTTGGTAGTTGACCTAGAAAGTACATGCTTATGGGTGATTTAATCTAATACGGAAAAATATGGAGCTAGTTGCTTGACATTTGTGAGGGACTACTTTTACTTGGTCTGAATAACCAAGCGGGTATATACGGACTTATGATTTGCGTGGAGGCAAATCACTTATAAAACTAGACCACCTTTGGTTAGTTGATATCGAGGACGACCCGTTGGGAAATAAATGAATTGTTTCATGAGTATGTTTAGATACTCCTGAGAGATAGCATGTTTCTAGCTCCTTGTTATGGAGTAGGATCTTAGAGGGTTTTGACTAGGGAGTGAAGGAATTGGACTGTATTGGATTACGAGTCGACGGTCGGTGTGACTCGCTAGTTGCTATGTTATTCTATGAGGGATCTTAACTCATATATTGAGTGTAGATGGTATGATAATCTCGATGGTGCATCGGGATGTATGACCCGTTAGGGTGCGGAGAATGTGGAGTTAGCTATATCTTTACCTGTCGGTGAGATATTGGACATTAATCAGGAGGTCAAAGATGTCCACTGAACTTCGGTTATTATACCCCCATCGTGGATTTATTAGTTCACGGGATGATAAGGTTGGTACCTCCGTGGACTTTCGTGTTGGTGTTGAGAGGTGGATGAGATGGATGAATCTCTATGATGTGTTGTATTTTGAGGATTCTATTAGTGGACATGGACTTATCGAATTTGTAGCTTTTTGATGGATCATTAGGTGAATAAATGATCTTTCGGTGGTCGATTATTTGTGAAGTCTGTTATTGATAGTAGCATATGGTACAATATATATAAGCACAATCTTTAAATTATATGTTAGCTTCTGAGGGCCTATTGGAGGATATATATATACATATATATGACTTGTGATATTTGGAGGATGTTTTTGGCTTGTGGATACTTGGGTGATATTTATGAATTTTTGTTTTACGGATGAAGATCGGAGTATAGACTTGACACTAGTGATCTTGGGATTGAGTGCCCTGGATAATTGTGATGATTAAATGGTTGTTCGGGTGTACCTGGTCATCAGATGATAACCTCTGGATTAATAACTCCTGTTGCTCTGTAGCAGCGTAATCTTAGGGTATTAAACGTAGTAGTTACTCATGATGAGTACAGATATGTTTAGCTGCTAGTGTGTGCCGTATGAGGAATGGTGAAATTTGGGGACCAAATTTTTATTAGTGGGGGAGAATGTAAAATACGGTAAAAAAAAAATTAATATATATATATATAGGAAAATTTTGGAAATAGACATATGGAAAATTTTGGAAATGATTTTCTTGAGTTTTTGAAAATATTTGCAGGGAGAATTGGACACAAAAGTGGTTGATTTTAAATTATTTAAGGAAAAGTTGAGGTTTTCATTATATATATATATATATATATATAAGTTACTCTCCTCACCCCTCACCGTGCCCTAAACCCGACGCCGCCCAACCCCTCTCCGACAGAAACGCCCGCAGCCGACCCTCTTTCTCCCGATTGCTTCGCCGCAGCCAAACCCTAGATCCTTCTCCTCCTCCTTTTCTTCTTCTTGTCTTCTTTTCGTTTGCTAAGACCCGCGGGAGCGAGGATTTTGGGTGGGTGTTTGCTCGAGCATTTCAGCCACACCGGAGCCAGAGGAGGGGTTCGCGAACCCTAGCTAAAGCTCGATCTCCCACCCCTTGATAAGGTATTGAGATCAGTCTCTCTTATGATTCTTGGAGGGTTGGAGTGGCGGATCGGTCGTCGATGGCGGTGGGCATGTTACTGATCAGATTTGGTGCGAGACCTTAGGTAAGAGTTGTTGTTGGTGTAGATCAGAGTTATTGATTCTGATTGAAGAGTATGGGTTTCTTGGTGTTGTTCTGATCTTGCTTTTGGATGAATTCGAGTTGGATTTGAGCTCCTTGTTTCTCTGTCGTGTGTTCTAGTTTTGGAGTTTGATTCGGGGCTATGGATCAAGTATTGGATTGTTGATCTTGGGTTTGAATTCATTTGTTTTGCTTTCTCCTTCGAATTTGTTCGTGTTCTTGTTGCTGTGAGATTTGAAGAAGATGCTGGGTTGTCTGGATTTAATCAATTAGCATTGGATTGTTTTCACTTTGGTTTAGGGGGAATGATCTGATCAGAATGGGTTGCCAGAGTCAGAGCTAGAGAGGTGATTTCCTGTGCATGAGCATTGAGAGGTAAGTTTGTTGTGATACCACTGTGATTTAGTTTAATCTCTAGTAGTTTGATGTTATATTGGAATGTTGTAAGGAATGCATGGCTGGGGCCTAGATCAGTTCTTGAGCTGTGATGTTATGGTGGGATTGTTATTCTGGCGAATTAGTGTTGCAGAGAGGTTTTTGTCCTGGGGATCAATGTGTTTTAATTTGTATTGTTTTGGGATCTGCTTAATGTTTGTTGATTGGATCTGGGAACTTTGTTCACTTGTCATGCGTGTTTGTTGTTGAGGTGGATGTGATGTTGTTAAGTTTTCCTGTCCTTACATTACTGTGAGCTTGTGTTTGGGTTTCAATTTGGTTTTATTTGGAAGTTATACCATGGGCAAAGATTGGGATGAATTAAATCTATTTTAGTTGGTATTATGTGTTGGATTTGAATCTGAGTTCTTTGATTAGACAATAATATAGTTGATACTGGTTATGGTTTGAGATGGGTTTATTTTTGGCTTTTGGAGCTAGGTTTTCTCCTACGATTGGTTCTTGATCACAGTGTGGTTTCTGAATTGGAGTTCAGATCGAGTTGTAGACCTTGGTATAGGTTCGGTTTGGATTGGGTACTAGTTTGATCCTAATTAATTAAGGAAGTTTGTTTAGCTAAGAATCATGTGTATTGTAGCTAAACCTATGTCCTTTAATACAGGGCGTTGATTGATTACCTGCGGATTATTGGACGGGAGGTTCTCTATTGATACGGACTTCACTTACTTGGAGGCGGGTACCCTTTGACTTATCTTTTAGATATTGTCATATTGCTATGCATGGTTGGTTATAGATATCAGTAAGATTATACGCTATCCCTGAGTTATTATGCATGTCCTGGATACTTGTTATTTATCCCTGGTTATTATGCCTGTTCTGGATACTTGTTGGTTATCCCTGTTTATTATGCCTGCCCTGGATACTTGTTGTTTATCCCTGAGCTATTATCTTGTTAGTTCCATACAGTCTCAGATATTGTCATATCTATACGTATTCTTAGATATCATGATGTATCTCTTGCATTTGACATGAGGGATCTGTAGATTTCGGCCAGTATATCTTGTTGGTCACCAGTATTTCCTATTCTAGGAATTCAGGCTGAGACTTAGCATACTGAGGACTTG
The DNA here is from genome assembly GCA_024364735.1 of Boesenbergia rotunda. Lineage (NCBI taxonomy): Eukaryota > Viridiplantae > Streptophyta > Magnoliopsida > Zingiberales > Zingiberaceae > Boesenbergia > Boesenbergia rotunda. The sequence continues at coordinate 28,592 of JAGFNQ010004030.1, read as the reverse complement.
TTGAGGGGAGGTATGTGTATCTATCATACACTATTTCTGCATTATTGCATGCTGACCCACGCGGACGTTGTGGACCATGTCCTGACTAGGTACAGGTTGTCACAGCTCTACCCACGCGGACGTTGTGGACGACGATCCTGATTGGGACTAGGGGGTGACTCATGTCATTGCACCAGAGTGCTTTATATGTTTGGGTCATGCACCATCCTTGCATTATTGCATGCTGACCCACGCGGACGTTTTGGACCATGTCCTGACTAGGTACAGGTTGTCACAGCTCTACCCACGCGGACGTTGTGGACGACGATCCTGACTGGGACTAGGGGGTGACACATGTCATTGCACCATGTGCATATTTTGCATTGTGCATTGTTTGCTGCACTTATTTGCTGCACTTGTTTGACATTGCATATACTGGAGCCTTGTTATCTGAGATTATATGTCTATTGGTATTTCCTTGGTATTTCTTACCCTCTTTACAGGTTAGGTGGATTCAGGTATGTATCTACCTCAGTATGTTAAGTACTAGTCTTTCCCTACTGTTGATATGAGTCTGTATTAGCTGAACTCTTATTGTTGGTATAACCTTCTATGCATATCTGTTGGGTATTCGCTGAGTTTATGGACTCACACCGTTGCCATTATGATTTCATTTCAGATTGAGATACTTGGAGTCGCCAGAAAAGCCCAGCAGCCAGTCCCTACCCATCGCGACGACATAGTTTCGTTTTGTACTTAGTAGTGTCTATTTGTATATTTACTTATTGGACTTGTATATGTCTTGGGAGTGTTGTCGTGTGCCCTAAGGGGTTTTTGTATTGGTTGTTTCGTCGTAAGTCGGACCGGTCCGCAGTCAGGTATGATCTACTTAGTTGTCTTGTGTTTTATGTTGTGTTTACTTATTTTGGAGGCCTGAGGCCAAATATAAATTGCGTGGTATTGTTATAGTTGTTGTGTGTATGTGTAAATTGTCCGCCGGACAGGGGAGGTGCTGTCCGATTTTATATTGGATCAGCGGCTCCTGGGTCTCGGGGCGTGACATGTTTAGTAGTGCCCTACTCACTGAGCATTATCTGAACAATATCAATCAGCAAAGGAAGGCGCTAAATGAAAGTAAGAATCAAGTTCACTCCGGGATTCTCGATTCTTCCTTTCATTATCCCTGATGTTCTTCCCGTTAATTATCACTCAGGAGGTCAGAAACCCCAGAGTACCAACGCTAACTGGAAAGGAGACCAAAGTGGTAAACGGAAGCCATGGAACAACCCCCAAGGGGGCCCAGCAAATAAACAGTCAAAGCTTTCCCCGTGCGCGACATGCGAAAAAAGGCACCCCGGGGAATGCTGCAAAGGTACAAACCGGTGTTTCATCTGCGGAGTGGAAGGGCATATGGCTGCTTACTGTCCTACCAAGAACCAGGCCCCTCCCCAACAACTCATTCAGTACCAGGGTGCACCAGCGAAACTACACTATATGTAAGCTAAGCTGGAAGGTACCCCGATGTTGGAGGCCCCACCAACTGTGACGAATGCCAGGGTTTTCTCTGTTACCAAGGAGGACACTGCGAAGGCTTCTACGGTTGTCACAAGTCAGATACTTATTTCCAATCAGTACGCTACTGCATTATTTGATACTGGGGCAACGCACTCGTTCATTTCTGTGACATACACTAAAAAGATAGATATGTCTCTACAAGTTTTAGAGTGCAAGTTCTTAACGACCCTGCCTTCGGGAGAAATAATGACATCCACTCACGTGCTGCGTGCGGTGCCGGTCGGAATCGCAGAAAGAGAACTATACTGCGATATGATAGTACTCAACATGCAGGATTATGATGTTATACTGGGAATGGATTTCCTGAGCAAATACTGTGCTTCTATCGAGTGCCGTAAGCGAAAGGTGGTCTTTCAACCCGAGGCAGATTCTATGTTTGAATTTATCGGAGAGCCAAGGAAAAGAACCAAGAAAATCTTATTGACTCTCAAAGCACAGAAGATGTTAGACAAGGGATATACTGGATTTCTAGCACATGTGGTTGACACAAGTCAAATAAAGGACCAGAAGCTGGAAGATGTCAGGGTTGTATGCAATTACCCAGAGGTATTCCTAGCTGAATTACCAGGATTAGCTCCTGATAGAGAAGTGGAATTTGAGATCGAGTTGGTTCATGGTACTAACCCGATCTCTAAGGCACCTTACCATATGGCGTCGGCTGAATTAAAGGAGCTTCAAGAACAGCTACAGGAGTTACTCGATAAGGGATTTATTCGCCCTAGTAATTCTCCATGGGGAGCTCCGGTACTGTTTGTGAAGAAGAAAGACGGATCTATGCGAATGTGCATAGATTATCGAGCGCTGAACAACGTGACGATTAAGAACAGGTATCCCCTTTCGAGGATAGATGACCTGTTTGACCAATTGAAGGGAGCCACTGTTTTCTCTAAAATCGATTTGAGGTCTGGTTATCATCAAGTCAGAGTAAAACAGGATGATATTCCGAAGACGGCCTTCCGAACAAGGTACGGGCATTTTGAATTCGTTGTTATGCCCTTCGGCGTGACGAATGCTCCTGCTATGTCTATGGACCTTATGAATCGGGTATTCTCGTCTTTCCTCGACAAATTTGTGATCGTCTTCATAGACGATATCCTTATTTATTCGAGAAACCAAGAAGAGCACGCCGAGCACCTGAAGATGGTATTACAGATTCTTCGGGAAAAGCAACTGTACGCAAAGTTCTCCAAATGTGAGTTCTGGCTCGACCAAGTTGGCTTTTTGGGTCATATTATTTCCAAAGACGGGGTTATGGTAGACCCAACAAAGATTGAAGCTGTGAATAACTGGAGCCGGCCAAAGAACGCCAGCGAAATCAGAAGCTTTCTCGGGCTGGCGGGCTATTATCAAAAATTTGTGGAGGACTTCGTAAGAATTGCAGCCCCTCTAACGGGTCTCACCCGGAAGGATAAAAAGTACGAATGGATGGAAAACTGCGAGAGGAGTTTCATGGAGCTAAAAAGGAGACTTACGAGTGCTCCAATTCTTACCCTTCCGGAAAGTAACCAGAGCTTCGACATGTACAACGACGCCTCCAAATTGGGACTTGGAGCTGTACTTATGCAGAGTGGTAAGGTCATTGCCTACGCCTCTAGGCAACTCAAAGAACATGAACAGAACTACCCCACTCATGATCTAGAATTGGCCGCTGTGGTCTTCGCTCTCAAGATATGGAGGCATTATCTATATGGATCGCAGTGTAGGATTTATACAGACCACCAGAGTCTGCGATATTTCTTCACTCAGAAAGACTTAAATATGAGACAACGCCGATGGCTTGAATTGGTGAAGGACTACGACTGCGAGATCTTCTACCATCCAGGGGAGGCAAACAAAGAGGCCAATGCACTCAGCCGGAAATCCAGTGCCACCTTGATGTCCATATCTAGATTACCCCACCCACTCGAAAGAGAAATTTTGAATTTTGGGGTCGAGTGTAACGCCCCAAATTTTGGGCTTGCTTCCGATTGTAAAAAGGGCACAAAAATATCGATATATATTATCGACATGTATGACATTTATTTCATAAATGAATAAAATTACCTTTTTGTGATTTCATGATTTAATATTATGTGATTTCATTAGAAAAGATTAGGAATATGTAAATTGCATAAATTAGAATATGTGATTTCATGAATTGGAATATGTGATTGCATAAATGTGATTTGAGAATATGAGAGTGAATTGGGCTAATGGGCTTTGCAAAAGTGAAAACCAAAGAGGAGCAAAAATATGCTCTTGCCGAGGATCAAACCTTGGAACTCTTGGTAAGCAAAGCCTTGAAAAGCAACGAAGTAACCAATTCACCCAACAGGGGATTGCTGAGAGGAAGGAAGGGAAATTCTTGTTAAGGGTTAGGGAATGTGAAAGGGTAGAGGAAGAGGCTCTTGATGAGAAACCCCTTGGTGAAGGGACACTAGGAGAAGAGGCACTTTGTCTCTTCCCTTAGTATAAATAAGAGGGAATGCTAAGGGGCTAACCATCATTGTTGCAAACCCCTCACTCACTCTCCCTCTTCAAGTTTTCGAAATCCTAACTCCCTTCTCCCTCTTCAATTTTCGAAATTCAAACTTCTCTTCCTCCTTGAGATTTTCGAAAATCCAAGGGAAGGGTCTCATCCCAAGGGACACTCCCAAGACCCCATTGAAGGTTTGAATCTCTTGCAAGGAAAGAAGAAGTCAAGGACCTCAAGAGCAAGGACAAGCACATCCCCTCCGAACTAAGGGTATACCTTAAGGATATTTAGCGAAAGAAGTAAGTGCCCCTCACCTGTAGCATAATTGCTGTGTATGATTTCCTTCTTCTTGTAGTTTGCAAAAATGGGGATTTGCCCTAGGTAAGTTTCGGCCACCCCTTAAGGGAAAGCCTTAGTTACTTTTTGATACATGAGAAGACCCCTTGGAACTTAGGGTATACCTAAATGTTGATTTCCTTCAAGTTGTGATAACAAAAATTAGGGTTTTCACCCCTACAAGCTTCGGCAAGATATGGAAAAATTAGGGTTGTGAAGGTTGATTACCCCATGATGTATGCTATGCTTAGTATGATACATGATATATATATATATATGTGATGATTGTATGGGATGTACCCTATGAGATATGCTTATGTTTGGGATGATGATATGTATATGCAAGTGATGTTTAAATGGAATGTTTGATTGGAAAACTTAATTTTTCCCTAGCATGTGATATTCGGCCAAAGCATGGAACATTAGGTTTATGAAGGTTGATTACCCCATGATGTATGCTATGCTTAGTATGATACATGATGTATATATATATGATACTTGTATGGGATGTTTGATGTCAAAAACCTAAGCTACCTCCACCCTTAACTTTCGGCCAAAGGGCCCTATACTTGGGATTGGATTAATAAATACCATGCATGATAATGATCTTGTGTAGGATATGACATGCTTGTGTGATTCTTGATATGTTGATTGGAATGCATGCTAGCCAAATTACAACTTTCGGCCAAGAGAGAACTCTTGGACCCTAGCCTTGGTTGCTCCCATGAAATGCATGCTTTATACTATGCTAGTTATCAAGATTATGAATGTATACATATGTATAAAAATGAGCCCTATAGAGCATGGATGAAGAAGGCTTAGGGCCTAAAGAATGCTTCCCTAGAAGGTTGGGACTAAGAGCATACTTTATGAAAATGAAGAACATGATAACTATTTTATTTTGTAATGGCTTGTACTATAGACTCTTAAAGCGAGTCAAATGATTATGATACTAGGCTGAAGGACTTTTGAGAAGGCCTAGTAAACCCTAGTGGTTCGGGATTAGCTACCTCGTTCCTATTCAGGGGCGCGCGCAAAACATGAAGTACAAGTCGGGCCCTAATGATTATGCTATGTTCAAGTATTATGTTTATATGTTTTCAAAAAGAACCTTCCTGTGAAAGTTAATATGCTTAGATGTTTAACATGCTTAAATGCTTACCATGCTTGAATGTGATATATTCTCTTACTTTCCATGATATCCGGTTTTGTGAGTAGGACAGGGTCTTACTAAGCTATTGCTTATCGTTTAGTGTTTCCCCTTATGCTACAGATAAAGGACGCTAAACTATGGAGGCTGCGGGAGAAGGGCAAGTGTGTGTGTGATAGTGCTGGTGGATAAAAAGGATCTTGCTTTTAGTTGCTTCAAGTTTTGGAACATGTCATGTTAAACCCATGTTATGTTCTTTTTATATACATGCTATGTTTGAAGATGAATAAAAATAATTATGCTTCCGCTACATGAACCTTGCATGCTTAAATGATACATATGCCCATGCATAGATTAGATAGAAAAATATGAATGCATGCGTGTAGTTGTAATGTACGAAAATTAAAGTAGCACTGCCGAATCCCTAGGGGATTAAGAGCGGGCGTTACATCGAGGTCATCTCCGGACGGCTTTCTACGATGACAATATCACCGATGCTGTTCGAGGACATATTGGAAAAACAAAATGGTGATCCGAGCCTTCAGAGAATCAAGCAGGAGATCCTAGAAGGAAAGGGCGATGGTTTTCGTATCGCCGATGGGGGAGTATTATACCTTAGAGATCGTCTATGTATCCCTAATGATCCAGAGCTGCGGAGAGAAATATTAGCAGAAGCTCACGAAACCCCTTATTCGATGCATCCAGGATCTGTAGGACCGGTGCCGTCGATAGAGGGGGGGTGAATATCGACCGTTCAAAATCTCTCGCGGAAACCTCGTGGAAAACTCGGATCGTTCTAGACTTAAAATATTAGTAGCAGCGGATAATAAACAGAACGAAGAGAAACAAGACAGTGACACAGCGGATTTTTACTTGGTTCCCGACCCCCCAGGGTCAGTACATCCAAGGCCTATGCACGGGAACGCCCGTCCACTATTGGTCTCTTTCCCAGACATTCTGGAGGCGGAGAAACCCGACTTACAGTGCAAGATTACAAACAAAAGATATAGAAAACTAATTGCAGTATAATTAAAGCAACTGAACAAAATAAGTATGAAGCTCGGCCGATCTGGACCTCTGAAGTGCCGCGAACTTCCTCCTGGAGGCTCCGGGTCGTACAGCGTCGTCTTTAGCGCGTTGTCGTCGGTCGGAATGATCAGAATGGATGTAGAATGTCGTTGTTGAAGCAGAGGGGTCGAAGCCCTTTATATAGGCCTCCTGGGGGTGCCCTGGACGCTGGGGGCGCCCCGATAAACCCGGTCAACTCTTATCCCTGCGCCGACCTCGCCGCAGCTGATAATACCTTTGACCAGGGCGCCCCGGACCTCCCGGGCGCCCTCATGAAGGCTTATCTGTGTTTCGCACTCGAAAGAGTACAAGCAGCTTTGAACCATTGCGCCCCGGACGTTCCGGGCGCCCCGCATGACACCTGTTCTGTTTACCAACCAAGACTGCCTTTTTTTTTGCTTTGTCTGGGGGCACCCTGGCTATTGGGGGCGCCCTGGCTGATGGGGGCGCCCTCAACACTGGGGGCACCCTGCTTAGGGCCTCCAGCAGCCTACTACTTCTTCCAGTCTTGGTACCTGCAAGATATACAAACACTAAGCATAGATACCTATAATATTAGCCTTAAGGACTTGGTTCTGACTTCGAATTTCCACGCAACCCTAGGTCGAACCGGTGCAAGTTCTCACCCCCGAGAACGTGCCTTTCACCTACTCCTTTCAGGAGACGGTTGCCACCCAGTCCTTCGGGTGGACTTTTGCTTAGCCTCCGATTACTCCGGATCTCGAGACGCCCGAACCCCGACCCATCTCTACTCCTGTCCTTAGTCATCGCTCAGCTAAGTTGCTCAGTCCCTTGGACCAAGACTTCATTACCTAGCAATCCTTCGCCAGGTGCCTAGCAATTTTTTGTCCAGGTCTTCATTCCCTAGCAGTCCTTCGCCAGGTGCCTAGCATCCCTTCGCTAGGTCTTCTATGCCTAGCAGCCCTTCGCTAGGTGCCCAGCAGCCCTTCGCTAGGTGCCCAGCAGCCCTTCGCCAGGTCATAGGGTATCGATGCCTAGCAGCCCTTCGCTAGGTGCCCAGCAGCCCTTCGCTAGGTCTTAGGGTTTCAATGCCTAGCAGCCCTTCGCTAGGTCTTAGGGTTACGATACCTAGCTTAACTAGGACATTTCTTCAACTTAGGTTACTTCTCCTTTGATCCCCTTTGTCTGTTCATTGTATCACTGACTTAAGTGTATTGTCAAACATTAAAACACTTAAAGGAGAACATCATTGATGCAACTTGCACCAACAATCTCCCCCTTTTTGATGTTTGACAATAACTTAAGTTAGATTGTTTTAAAGGGGCTAACTTACTATCCTTGGGGAAAAACAAAATAAAGATATAAGTTTTGAAACTCCATTTTTGATTTTTGGGAGAAAATGGGAGAAAATTTTTCTAACTTCTAACTTAAGCACACCTCTCCCCCTTTGTCATACATCAAAAAACAAAAGAAAGTTCTTGCACCAACGATGAAAACTTTTGGTTCTTTTTGAAATTACTTAGTGCAAAAAAAAAATTTGAAAGCATTTTGTTTGAAAGGTGCATATTTTGAGAAGGATGCTATGCGTTTTGAAAAAGTACCAGTACTTTGAAAATTATTGTGATCTTTAAAAAATGCAAGTACTTTTGTAATATTTGAAAAATATAAGTATTTTTGGAAAATGCATAACTTTTGAAAGAATGCTATTTTGGAAAATATAAATATTATGCATATTTTGCAAGTACTAACTATTTTTGAAAAAGATGAAACTTTGAAAAATCTAAGTAATTTTTGAAACATAATATTTTACTTGACTAGGTTTCGTTTCCAGTCTGACACAATCCTGGGAAACCTTGTTGACTACAAGGATATTTTCCTAAATGTCCTGGAGATACTTCCAACTCAAGTAAATATTATTAGTATTATTAAAAAAAGTGATAGTACTTTGAAAAATATATGCTAATACATTTTGAAAAGTGTGTGAACTTTTGAAGACCCAACATTTTACTAGACTTGGTTTATTTTCCAGTCTGACACCATCCTAGGAAGCCTTGTTGACTGCAAGAACATTTCCTAAGTGTCCTGGAAATTCTCCAACCCGCGTAAACATTATTTCAAAAATAATTTCATAAGTCACACAAATTCTAACAAATAGAATAATAATATTTTGAAAGACTTAGATTTTTAGCAAGCTTTTGAAGTCATGAAAATATGTTTATTAAATAATTCTTTTAATTTGACCTCCCCCTAAACTTGACTCATTCCTGGGAAGCTTGTTGACCACAAGTACTCTTCCTCTGAGTCTTAAGGTTTGATTCAGATTAAAAAGAAATATTTAACAAAAAATGAATAATTACCAAAAAAACTTTTCTGAAAATTTTCTTTTGACTCCGACTCCCCCTAAATTTGACACATCCTAGGAGTCCTTGAAGATCATGAAGTGGACATTTCCTCTGTGTCTTTAGGGTTTATCAAAGTCAAAGAACTAGGTAAGTTTTTGAACATATAATTTTTACAACATAAACCCTTTTTGAAAACACAAGTAATAATGATTTAAAGCACAGTTTTCGAAAAGTATTTTTCAAATTATAGTAATGTTTAAAGTGCAATTTTGAAAACCATTTCAAAAACAATGAAAAGCACTCCCCCTGTACCCGATACCGTTTGACTCTATCTAAGTGCCTTAAGGAACTTTAGTGTTGTCCTAAGAGGCTTGTGTCTAATTGAGTGAGTCAAACAATTTTTGAAAAGATATATTTTTGAAAAATATATAATATGTATAATCAATCAGACAAGCATGAATTCCATAAAAACATTATTATGTTGAAGCACTATTTTGAAAATATATTTTTAGAAGAATATTCTAACAATTTTTGAAAAATATTTTTGAAAAATATTTTTTAATTCATTAGTCCTTAACATTTCACCCATTTTAGATGTATCAATACAACATGCATGGTTGCCTTAAAGGTGTATTGTGAGATGCTTGAATCATTTTTCTTAATTTATTATTAAATCTAAGATTTAATTGAAGCTTGTGTTAGATTTGAATTTGACAAGAAGTAACTTGAATTTGAATTTCAAAAATTAGCTTCCAGGTCTTGGCGAGGCACTAGGCCTTCTTTGGCCATAGCCTTATTGGATCATCAACCCTTTCCTTAACAAAGCCTTTTAATGAAATTTCATTTTCAAAATTACTTTTTGAAAAATTCTGGTCTAACTAGTTTGGGTCTTGGATCGGTAGCTTCGGCTAGTTTCACCAGTCTAAAGAGACCAAGTAGAGAGTACTAGACCTTATTAGAATTGGCTTCCTTAACGTACTATCATCTCACCGCCACCCAATACTAGGTTGATCAAGTTTCAATTATTCTTTTTCCTATAGCCGTTCTAATATATGCATAAAATTTAAATATGAATGACATGTCATATATTTAAAAGAAGTAGCAAATGCATGACATGACAGTTATGCATGAGTCAAACAATTCAAATCATTTTATTTAAGTTTCTAAAAAAGTATCAAATTCCCGATTTGATACATGTCGTGTGAACTCGCGAATATGCCAACCCACTTTGACATATTTAATGTTATTAATTTTAATTGTTACAGTTTGGGTAAAATTTTATTTTAGTTTAAGTTTAAGTTATTTAAGATTTTAGTTGGATTCAGGTTAATTAAGAATTAACTGAAGTTAGAAATTAATTGATATTTAATTAATTTAAGTTGAATTTAATTTTTATTTAAACTGAATTTAATTGATTCAATTAAATTTATTTGACATGAATTAATTTTAAGTTCGAATTAATTTTATTTGAGTTAATTTAAGTCAAATTAATTAAGATTTAATTCGAATTAAGTTGAATTAAGATTTAAAGTAATTTAATTTAATTTGAATTTAATTAAGATTTAATTTAAATTATTTAAGTTTTAATTAATTTGAATTATTTTGAATTATTTAAGATTTAATTAATTAATTTGAATTATTTAAGATTTAATTAATTAATTTGAATTATTTAAGATTTAATTAATTAATTTGAATTATTTTGAATTATTTAAGACTTAATTAATTAATTTGAATTATTATGAATTATTTAAGATTTAATTAATTAATTTGAATTATTTTGCATTATTTAAGATTTAATTAATTAATTTGAATTATTTTGAATTATTTAAGATTTAATTAATTAATTTGAATTATTTTGAATTATTTAAGATTTAATTAATTAATTTGAAGTATTTTGAATTATTTAAGATTTAATTAATTAATTTGAATTATTTTGAATTATCTAAGATTTAATTAATTAATTTGAATTATTTAATTTGAATTATTTAAGATATAATTTGAATATTAATTAATATTTAATTTGAGTTTAATTAAGATTTAATTAAGATTTAGTTTGAAATTATTTTAATTAAGATTTAATTTGAAATTAATTTAATTAAGATTTAATATGAAATTATTTTAATTAAGATTTAAGTTGAAATTAATTTAATTAAGATTTAATTTGAAATTAATTTAATTAAGATTTAATTTGAAATTAATTTAAATTAAGATTTATTTTGAAATTAATTTAAATAAGATTTAATTTGAAATTAATTTAAATTTAATTTTGGTTTAATTCGAAATTAATATTTAAGTTAATTTAATTAAGGTTATAATGATTAATTAATAACTGTGGGTTTAAATTTATCATTTTCATTATTTCAAAAATTTCTTCTTCATCTTTATCTTTCTTTTCAAGTTTTTCTTATAATTTTGATTTATTTGAATTTTTGTAATTTTTATTGATTATGGCCTTTATCTTAGAAAATTCTATCTCCTCTTCAAGATTAAATTTTTCAATATCCTCACAGTAGGTGGAGTAAATTGGGTCACTAGTTAAAGTTTTATAATAATATTCAATATTATCTATGATTAGGTTATTATCTAGGAGAATTTTATCTTCACCATTATCCTTAGAATTATCCTCAGATATATTTTCAACATTAATCTCTAGATTATCTTTAAGATTTTCAAAATTAATTTTTGGATTAATCTTGAGATTTCCAGAATTATTTTCTGGATTAATCTTGAGATTTTCAGAATTAATTTCTGGATTAATGTTGAGATTTTCAGAATTATTTTCTGGATTAATCTTGAGATTTTCAGAATTAATTTCTAGACTTAAAATATTAGTAGCAGCGGATAATAAACAGAACGAAGAGAAACAAGACAGTGACACAGCGGATTTTTACTTGGTTCCCGACCCCCCAGGGTCAGTACATCCAAGGCCTATGCACGGGAACGCCCGTCCACTATTGGTCTCCTTCCTGGACTTTTCGGAGGCGGAGAAACCTGACTTACAGTGCAAGATTACAAACAAAAGATATAGAAAACTAATTGCAGTATAATTAAAGCAAACCGAACAGAACAAGTATGAAGCTCGGCCGATCTGGACCTCCGAAGTGCCGCGCACTTCCTCCTGGAGCCTCCGGGTTGTACAACCTCGTCTTTAGCGCGTTGTCATCAGTCGGAATGATCAGAATGGATCTAGAATGTCGTTGTTGAAGCAGAGGGGTCGAAGCCCCTTATATAGGCCTCTTGGGGGCGCCCTGGACGTTGGGGGCGCCCCGATAAACCCGGTCAACTCTTATCCCTGCGCCGACCTCGCCGCAGCTGATAATACCTTTGACCAGGGTGCCCCGGACCTCCCGGGCGCCCTCATGAAGGCTTATCTGTGTTTCGCACTCGAAAGAGCACAAGCAGCTTTGAACCAGGGCGCCCCGAACGTTCCGGGCGCCTCACATGACACCTGTTCTGCTTACCAACCAAGACTGCCTTTTTTTTTTTGCTTTGTCTGGGGGCGCCCTGGCTGTTGGTGGCGCCCTCAACTCTGGGGCGCCCTGCTTAGGGCCTCCAGCAGCCTACTACTTCTTCCAGTCTTGGTACCTGCAAGATATACAAACACAAAGCATAGATACCTATAATATTAGCCTTAAAGACTTGGTTCTGACTTCGGATTTCTACGCAACCCTAGGTCAAACCGGCGCAAGTTCTCACCCCCGAGAACGCGCCTTTCACCTACTCCTTTCAGGAGACGGTTGCCACCCAGTCCTTCGGGTGGACTTTTGCTTAGCCTCCGATTACTCCGGATCTCGAGACGCCCGAACCCCGACCCGTCTCTACTCCTGTCCTTAGTCATCGCTCAGCTAAGTTGCTCAGTCCCTTGGACCAAGACTTCATTACCTAGCAATCCTTCGCCAGGTGCCTAGCAGTCCTTCGTCAGGTCTTCATTCCCTAGCAATCCTTCGCCAGGTGCCTAGCAGCCCTTCGCTAGGTCTTCTATGCCTAGCAGCCCTTCGCTAGGTGCCTAGCAGCCCTTAGCTAGGTCTTCTATGCCTAGCAGCCCTTCGCTAGGTGCCCAGCAGCCCTTCGCCAGGTCATAGGGTATCGGTGCCTAGCAGCCCTTCGCTAGGTGCCCAGCAGCCCTTCGCTAGGTCTTAGGGTTTCAATGCCTTGCAGCCCTTCGCTAGGTGCTTAGCAGCCCTTCGCTAGGTGCCTAGCAGCCCTTCGCTAGGTCTTAGGGTTATGATACCTAGCTTAACTAGGACATTTCTTCAACTTAGGTTACTTCTCCTTTGCTCCCCTTTGTCTGTTCATTGTATCACTGACTTAAATGTATTGTTAAACATTAAAACACTTAAAGGAGAACATCATTGATGCAACTTGCACCAACAGGATCCACCAAAATGTATCAAGACCTGAAGGAGAAATTCTGGTGGTCCGGTATGAAGAGAGACGTGGCTCAGCATGTTAGCACTTGCCTGACCTGCCAACGAGTGAAAGCAGAACACCAGCGACCTGGAGGAGTTCTGCAGCCACTTCCAATTCTGGAATGGAAATGGGAAGATATCTCTATGGATTTCATTTCAGGGCTTCCCAGGACTACGAACGGATATGATGCGATATGGGTAATTGTGGACAGGTTGACGAAGTCTGCTCACTTCCTAGCAATCAAGATGACTTATTCGATTGAGCAACTAGCTCAATTATATGCTAAGGAGATAATCAGACTTCATGGAGTTCCCAAGACCATCATCTCAGATAGGGATGGTCGCTTTACCTCACATTTTTGGGAGTGCGTCCAGAAGTCTCTCGGCACTAAACTACGATTCAGCACCGCTTTTCACCCTCAGACTGATGGGCAAACTGAACGAGTGAATCAAGTACTGGAGGACATGTTGCGGGCTTGTGCCCTGGATTTCAAAGGGAGTTGGTGTCGATATCTATGTTTAGCAGAATTCGCTTACAATAATAGCTACCAAGCTACGATCGGAATGTCACCTTATGAAGCTTTGTACGGGAGGAGATGTAGATCTCCGATCTGTTGGTACGAAGGTGGTGAAAAGAAGGAAATGGGACTCAAGACGGATTTCATCGACGGCACCACCCGAGCTATACAGAACATTCGACAACGGATAGAAGCTGCTCAGAGCCGGCAGAAGAATTATGCGGATGTCCGGCGTAGGCCACTGGAATTCGATATTGGAGATTTGGTATTTCTCAAAGTGGCTCCTATGAAAGGGGTAACGAGATTTGGGATGAAAGGAAAATTCAGTCTGTGTTATGTGGGACCGTACCAGATACTGAAAAGAGTTGGCAGGGTAGCTTATGAGCTGGAGCTGCCCCAAGTGATGTCGGCTATTCATTGTTAGGACCAGTAGACGAGCTAGAGGGGGGGTGATTAGCTTCGATTCGCTTGTAGAAGATTTGTCGCGGCAGAAGACTTCAAGCAATCGCTAACACAAGGATTTACTTGGTATCCACCCCGGTCGGGTGACTAATCCAAGGATCCACTCTCCTCACACTCTCATACACTATGAAAGTCTCCTTCTTGAGGTGGAGAAACCTCTTACAAGCTTTCACAAAGATACAACAAGGAACAAAGCAAATACAAAGAAATCTCACAAGATTTATAATAAATAAGCTCACACTTTGTTTTTCTTGTTATCTTCAAGCTTGTGATCGCCTCTAGAACTTTGGAAGTGCAGCAACACTAAGCCCCAAAGCTTCTCTTGAAATGGCGTGGAAGAAGGAAGAAGAGCTGCGGCCAAAACCTGCGCGAAAGACCTTATACCCGTCGCCTAGGGTTTGGTAATCGATTACCCAATCGATTACCACGTCACACTTAGCCGTTCAACGGCTATTTTTCGAACCGTAATCGATTAGCCAATCGATTACCATTTCCCTGAATCGATTACCCAATCGATTACCATTTCCCTGAATCGATTACCCAATCGATTCAGAGCCTCTCTGTTCTCTCGCGCAAACCGCCCTAATCGATTAGCCAATCGATTACCGATACCCTGAATCGATTACCCAATCGATTCAGGACCCTTCTGTCCTCTCGCGAAAACCGCTCTAATTGATCACCTGATCGATTGACCCAATCGATTGCCCAATCGATTGAGTCCACCCTAACTTGTTCCCACAAGTCTAGGATCCCCTACCAAGTGTCCGGTCAACCCCGTTGACCAACTTGGATTTTTACTGCCTAGCTCCCAGCTCGGACTTAACCTGGTTCCCAACCAGATTTGCCTAACCCTCGAGTTAGGTCTAGTCTCTCGGTAGACTTCCACCTTGCCAGCATGCGATCTCCCCGATCCATCTGGACTTCACCTAGTCCCACTAGGTCTTCTTTTCCCTTGCCAGCGTACGATCTCCCCGATCTACCTAGACTTCACCTAGTCCCACTCGGTCTGCCTAGTCCCACTAGGTCTTTTGCCATGCCAGCGTACGATCTCCCCGATCTACCTGGACTTCACCTAGTCCCACTAGGTCTGCCTAGTCCCACTAGGTCTTTTGCCATGCCAGCGTACGATCTCCCCGATCTACCTGGACTTCACCTAGTCCCACTAGGTCTGCCTAGTCCCACTAGGTCTTTTGCCATGCCAGCGTACGATCTCCCCGATCTACCTGGACTTCACCTAGTCCCACTAGGTCTGCCTAGTCCCACTAGGTCTTTTGCCATGCTAGCGTACGATCTCCCCGATCTACCTGGACTTCACCTAGTCCCACTAGGTCTGCCTAGTCCCACTAGGTCTTTTCCAGTCAAGCCTCCAGTCCGTCTTGACCCACTTGACTCACACATCATGACCACTCAAACATCATTATAAAACATCGAAACATACGACCTCGAGCTCACCCGAGATTACTAGACTCAAACTCACCTGAGCTTTGTCAAACTAGGTCAACCCTGACCTAACCAAGATTGCACCAACAATCTCCCACAGACCTAAACTCACCCGAGCTCAGTCAAACCAGGTCAACCTTGACCTAAACAAGATTGCACCAACAATCTCCCCCTTTTTGATGTTTGACAATATGTTTGAGAAAGACTAATCCCTATTAGCCTTTCAATCTCTCCCATATTTCTCCCCCTTTGACACACATCAAACCGCTCCCCGAGAGTCTATATGGTCAAAGGCAAATCCAATGAAAGTCTCATACCTTTCATTTAAACCCATGCTCACCCATGAGCACTCATGAAGATTCCCAATCTCCATTCATTCACTTATTCCAAAAATAAAAATTCAACCACATGTTGTTAAGGAAGACCTCCCCCTCAAAACATGCTCTAAACATCTATCATTGCACCAACAATGATTTTTGAGTTCCTAAACCTTTAGAAAAAACTCAACTTGAGGTGATTAAGATTTTGAGATTCAAAACTTGAACCAAAATCTCTCCTTAACCCTTAAATGTTCACCAAACCATTTCCCTTTTGATTTCACAATGAAGTTTACCCAAATATACTTATAAAAGTATTTCAAGGGGTTAGGGATTGGTAGGTTACAAAAAGATGGGTTAATAGACTAAAACTGTCAGTTTCAGTCTTACCAATCGATTGGTGTTGGGAACCAATCGATTACGACCTGCCTTAATCGATCAACTGATCGATTACGGCTCACTGTAATCGATCAATAGATCGATTACGCGAGCTTCTGTGCTCGCAAAAAGGGTTATCAATCGATTGACGAATCGATTGGTTACAGTCCCAATCGATCACCTGATCGATTGGGAGTTTCTGAAATCTGAAATAAATTTCAGGTCGAATTTCAGAAACCCCTAAATAATTCTACAAAATTCGAAAAAATTTGAAACTTCGTGTAGACATTATTTATATCATATACTATCAAGGAAAAACAGTTTTGTATGAAAATAACCTTTGTTTCCAAAGATTGACACAAAATTGGAAACCATTAAAATATTTCAATGCTTCACTCTATTTTGTATCCAATTCATCAATGATGAGTGCTATCAAAAGATAGTCTTCACCAAGGTTTTCCATAATAGTTTTGAAATGTTTTTCAAAAATAATTTCCAACCATGTTCCTTGGGCTAAATGCACATGACTTGTACATTAGCTTTCCCAATGATTGGAGTTTATTTAACTTCATGTTTTGAAGATCCTAAAACTCACTAAGATGAAGATAAATCAACACCTTGAGTTTTGTTCATCTTCCTAACATCTCACTTGTTTCTAATGTGTCTCAAAAACACATACAAGTCAACTTATAGTCTTAGTGAGATGTGAAAGTCATGTTCTCCCTAATCTAAGGGTTCATGCATTTCTACCTAGGCATTATAAACTTTGATCATCCACCTAGGATGTCAATTAATGCCAGTGTCCTTAATTTCACTAAAAATTGATTTAATGCATGATAATGACTATGGCATGCATCATATTAGGATTAAAAAAACATATTATAGCTAGATGATGCATGTATGACATGACATATAATATTTTCATGATAAATATGAATGATGAAACATGATGTCATGGCATGTGATAGGGCATACAAAACATGGCACAATAGCACAAACGAAAATACCTAGATTTCCTATCTAAGTATCAATAATTCATCGCTAAGCCATTGATAATCCTAAATTTGCCCTAATTTCCAAGATAATGCCAAAACCCCCAACTTGGCCTATCTTTGGATTCTAACCTTGTTGTGCCAACTTTTTATTAAGTTCAATCTTCCAAAAAAATAGTTTGACACATAATTACTCCTCCTAGAGTAAATAAATGAATCCTTCATTTTCAAGGGTAATAATTCCTTGAAAATGTCCCAAAGTGCCAACTTCATCAAGGTTAGGTTAACTACCCTTCCAATTTGAGTTGACACTCCCTAGAACTATCTAGGGTGTAGCGAACACACTCTTAGGAACCCAAAACCTATTGGTGCTCCTTGGGTGTTCTAGGTATTCACTAGGGATGACTTCCCTTGATACCTTCCTAATGACTTTCTTAGGCTTCTCCGAAGCCTTAGTCATGTTGGTCTTGTCTTAGTCAACTCTAGGGATGGCTTCCCTTGTGGCCTTGACTTGACTTCTAGACCTAGATTGAGTTCCATATTTATATGGAACTCTATGATAGGATGGACCATCATCCTTAGTTTTAGGTTTGTATCCCAAACCTTTCTTGCTCCTAGAAGGTCCTTGACTTCCTGAATCTAGGTTTTGACCTTTTGATTCCTTTAATAGATTTTCTATTTTCTTAAGGGATTTTTCTAATTTATCAAGTTTTGACCTCAAAACTTGATTTTCAATCATTACATCCTCGAGGCTTGGTTTTCTAATATAGCCTTGGTGATTGTTTTTCTTAGCCTTGGATTGGGTAGGTCTACCTTGGGAATTCCTAGTTTGTTTCCTATCCTTAGAGGTGGTAGTCCTAGCATGGAAAGCTCTATAGTTTTTCTTAGGTTTCTCATGTCTCCTATTTTCATGATAAATAGCATTAAAATGATAATAATTTTCTTTAGCATGCATATTATCATGATTTAAATAAGTACCATTACCTAATGGTACCTTAGTCTTGATCTTGGAGGCTCCCCCTTGATTTGAGTTCCTCCTTTTTGCCTTGGTCAGATCCTTCCCCATTGGACATTGATTTCGATAATGTCCCTTTTGCTTGCATGAGAAGCACACAATGTGCTTCTTATCCTTCTTTACTTTGGGGCCGACTTCCTTTGGCTTCTCCTTGGTCTTAGGTGCCACTTGCATCTTCTTCTTGACTAATTTGGGACACTTACTCTTATAGTGTCCTTTTTCCCTACACTCAAAGCAAATGATATGATCTTTATTTTTACAAATTGAAATGTTTATACCTTTGCTTGTAGGGGTGTGGCATGACTCTTCACTTGATCCTGAAGTAGATACTTCTTCTTCTTCCGGAGTCAATGACCTTTGCTCCCCCTCAATCCTAGAGGTGGAGACTTCTTCCTTTTCCTCCTCGGCCAATGCTTCTTGAATTTCCTCCCCGGATGTTGAGCATCTCTCACTTTCCGAGTCCTCTTCACTTGATGAATCTCCCTCTTCGGATTTGTCTTGATTTGGTAGAGTGGAGGGATCTTCATGAAGCTTTGCCAATTTGCTCCAAAGCTCTTTGGCATCTTTGAATTCTCCAATCTTGTCCAAGATGTTGCTTGGCAAAAGATTGACCAATAACTTGGTCACTTTGTCGTTGGCCTCGCATCTCTTGATTTGCTCCTCATTCCATTTGCCTTTCTTGAGAAGCTTTCCTTTGGTGCTTGTTGGAGCTTCAAAACCCTCCATTAGAGCAAACCATTGCTCTATCTCCATCATGAAGTAATTTTCAATCTTTGACTTCCAAAGATTGAAATTTGCCTTGTCGAATGGTGGAGGTGCCCTTGTGTCATAGCCAAACTCCATTTTTGAAGTTGAACCCTTTTGATGATGACTTCTTGAAATTAGGGTTTCTTCCAACTTCTTCTTCTTCTTCTAGCTCTTGCCCTCTTGGCGATGAGTCCAATGAAGAGCAACCTTGCTCTGATACCACTTGTTAGGACCAGTAGACGAGCTAGAGGGGGGGTGATTAGCTTCGATTCGCTTGTAGAAGATTTGTCGTGGCGGAAGACTTCAAGCAATCGCTAACACAAGGATTTACTTGGTATCCACCCCGGTCGGGTGACTAATCCAAGGATCCACTCTCCTCACACTCTCATACACTATGAAAGTCTCCTTCTTGAGGTGGAGAAACCTCTTACAAGCTTTCACAAAGATACAACAAGGAACAAAGCAAATACAAAGAAATCTCACAAGATTTACAATAAATAAGCTCACACTTTGTTTTTCTTGTTATCTTCAAGCTTGTGATCGCCTCTAGAACTTTGGAAGTGCAGCAACACTAAGCCCCAAAGCTTCTCTTGAAATGGCGTGGAAGAAGGAAGAAGAGCTGCGGCCAAAACCTGCGCGAAAGACCTTATACCCGTCGGTTTGGTAATCGATTACCCAATCGATTACCACGTCACACTTAGCCGTTCAACGGCTATTTTTCGAACCGTAATCGATTAGCCAATCGATTACCATTTCCCTGAATCGATTACCCAATCGATTCAGAGCCTCTCTGTTCTCTCGCGCAAACCGCCCTAATCGATTAGCCAATCGATTACCGATACCCTGAATCGATTACCCAATCGATTCAGGACCCTTCTGTCCTCTCGCGAAAACCGCTCTAATCGATCACCTGATCGATTGACCCAATCGATTGCCCAATCGATTGAGTCCACCCTAACTTGTTCCCACAAGTCTAGGATCCCCTACCAAGTGTCCGGTCAACCCCGTTGACCAACTTGGATTTTTACTGCCTAGCTCCCAGCTCGGACTTAACCTGGTTCCCAACCAGATTTGCCTAACCCTCGAGTTAGGTCTAGTCTCTCGGTAGACTTCCACCTTGCCAGCATGCGATCTCCCCGATCCATCTGGACTTCACCTAGTCCCACTAGGTCTTCTTTTCCCTTGCCAGCGTACGATCTCCCCGATCTACCTAGACTTCACCTAGTCCCACTCGGTCTGCCTAGTCCCACTAGGTCTTTTGCCATGCCAGCGTACGATCTCCCCGATCTACCTGGACTTCACCTAGTCCCACTAGGTCTGCCTAGTCCCACTAGGTCTTTTGCCATGCCAGCGTACGATCTCCCCGATCTACCTGGACTTCACCTAGTCCCACTAGGTCTGCCTAGTCCCACTAGGTCTTTTGCCATGCCAGCGCACGATCTCCCCGATCTACCTGGACTTCACCTAGTCCCACTAGGTCTGCCTAGTCCCACTAGGTCTTTTGCCATGCCAGCGTACGATCTCCCCGATCTACCTGGACTTCACCTAGTCCCACTAGGTCTGCCTAGTCCCACTAGGTCTTTTCCAGTCAAGCCTCCAGTCTGTCTTGACCCACTTGACTCACACATCATGACCACTCAAACATCATTATAAAACATCGAAACATACGACCTCGAGCTCACCCGAGATTACCAGACTCAAACTCACCTGAGCTTTGTCAAACCAGGTCAACCCTGACCTAACCAAGATTGCACCAACAATCTCCCACAGACCTAAACTCACCCGAACTCAGTCAGACCAGGTCAACCTTGACCTAAACAAGATTGCACCAACATTCATAACGTATTCCATGTGTCGATGCTCAAGAAGAGTATTCCAAACACCGACCAAGTGATCGAGCTGCAGACAATACAGCTGCAGGAGGACCTAAGTTTTGAAAGCCGACCTATCCAGATCCTGGATCGGGAAATCAAAAAGCTAAGGAACAAGGAGGTACCCTTGGTTAAGGTCCTATGGCAAAGTCAAAGGTTCGAGGAAGCTACCTGGGAATGCGAAGATGAGAAGAGGCGCAAGTATCCGAAGCTATTCTAAGTTCGAGGACGAACTTTCATGAGGTATGGGGGATTGTAACGACCCGTAAAATCTTTTCAATATTTTTCTTGAAAATATTGATCATACCTATATGGATTCGTGAGTAATATAGGAGTAATAGTATGAACCTTAGCATGATTCCTTATATGGATTAAAAGCTAAGTACTAAAGGGCCTTACATGGACTCTTCTAGTACCATGGTTATTGTTAGTGATATGAGAAAAGTGTCCTAAGGCAATCGCCTTATGATTGTAATCATTTATTTTAATAAATGAATATTCACTATTTGAGTATACATGTTTATGTATTTGATTGAGATCTTAAACTCATTTACTGAATGTCCACAATACAATTCACAGCATGAGAGAATTTGTGATGAATTCACAACTAGTGATTATCTCTACATGTGCAATTGTGAAGTATTGAAATTGTCCCTAGTCGATGAATTGATAAAAACGGACACTATCAATTCTGTTGAGATTAGCATGGGTTATTCTCTAATCAGCTGATTCTCACTGGCTGGTGACATTGGGATGTCCGGAGATAAACATGAATGCTAGTTAAGGGAACTAGTTCATTGGAGTGACTGGCTGTAAAACTTCATATGGTATTCTACATATAGACATGTCAGTGAAGTTCTTACTGCAGCTTAAGTGCGATGTTCCTTTGACTTGCGGTGTTCAAGTCATCTTGGTCACGGAGACTTATACTTTGACATCTTAAGCAAGCATCTCCAAGGAGGTGTGGACCCAGGATGATTGGGTATAAGCCGAAGTGCCTGAAGATGTTTGAACAACCTACAAAGATTCACCACTCCTTGCGAGGAGATGTATACCCAAGGCCTACCGTCAGATTGTTACTCGAAGCCTCTAGCCAGAGCATGACATGTTCAGAGTATGAATCTCTTAGACACATGAGAGTAATTAGAATCCGTAGGACGAGAAAACGTTACTTGGGCTAGGTGTGACGTAGTCAACCTAGTGGGGACTGACACACATAGACCATATCCTAAACCAAGTGGGTATAAGATGGTGAAGGGAATAGGGCACGATTCATTATAGCTGCTGAAGGGTTTCAGAATTGTTTCTGAGGTCAACCGTTGATCTTTCGATTAATTGGGGATCATGATGTACTACTAGGTGCCACTCATGATCGTTCTATAATTGGTTAATTATAGACGACCAACATAAATCGAAAGCCTATTTAGTCACACACACTATGAGTAATCCGAGGGATTTAAAATGAGTTGAAAATTGGATTTTCCAATCAAGAGAGATTAGGTTTGGTTGAGCCAAACGATAAGTCGAATCTGAATTTTTCAGAGACGCATCGGAAGCGTAAAATGGCTAAGTCTTTTGAAGACTTAATAGATGAATTAAATGAGTTTAATTTATTGGGGCGTGGCCTGGATAGGCCGGCCAAAGAGGGTCCCTCTTTGCTTGGCCGGCCACAACAAAAGGAGGGAACCAAATTGTTTGGTTCAATTTATAAAATAAATCAAGTGTGGTTTGTTTTATAAAATTATGGATGATATAAATTTTTTATATAAGCCAAGGTTTGGTTTATTTTTCATGGAAATTAAAATGAACCATGGATTGGATTATTTTATTTTATAAAATTAATCATGGATTGATTTACCATGATAAAGAAATTTATATAAAAAAATTTATATAAAATTTATTTTTCGTGGAAATTAAAATGAACCATGGATTGGTTTATTTTATTTTATAAAATCAATCATGGATTGATTTACCATGATAAAGAAATTTATTTTTTATGGAAATTAAAATGAACCATGGATTGGTTTATTTTATTTTATAAAATCAATCATGGATTGATTTACCATGATAAAGAAATTTATATAAAGAAATTTATATAATGAAATTTATATGATAAATTTCTTATGAAAATTTATTCCATAAGAAAAAGGAGACTTGGTTGATTTTTATCATGAATTAAAATATGATTTTAACCATGATATAAAAATTAAGACTTGGCATGATGGAATAAGTCATAGAAAATTTATATGATAAATTTCTTATGAAAATTTATTCCATAAGAAAAAGGAGACTTGGCGGTTGAGAGACAACTATATAAAGGACCCAAGGCAAGGCTTGAAGATAATTCGAAATAATCAAAGTATTCTTGCTTGGGCTCTCTCCCTCTCCTCCCTTCTTTCTCTTGGTCGGCCTCTCCCTTCTTCTCCCTTCTTCTTGCTGTGAGCACAAGGAGAAGCACCGAGGCGACGAAGTTCTTCCGTTGGGACGATCTTCCTCTCCGGCCATCATCACCTTGGGATTGGGCGCAAGTCATCTTCCTCCTTCTCGCCGGAATTGTGATTCCGGCCAACCTTGGTGGTGAGTTTTTCCGATATGATTACTTCTCTCTTGGTTCTCTTGTCGCGTTCTCGGAGAATCTAGTAGTTCTCGAGAACACGAAACTCGTGGCTTTGCGAAGTCATCCCGAAGATACTCGGCGTTACGCGAATAGAGGCGGAGCTTCCGAGGGGCGCTTATGGTTGGATCTCGTCCCTTCCTTCGAGTTACGCGAGGTAACAAGTAAATTAGTTTACGTTTCTGCAAAATTTTAAATATATGATCATGTCTACACAAGATAAGGTTGCATGCTTAGATGTGTGGTTAAATAATTTGAGAAATTAATTATGCTAAACCTTTCGCTGCACGTAATTAATTTTAAAATTACGAACACGCACCCATGTCAACATGCACCCGGTCCCAACAGTGGTATCAGAGCCGGTTAGTGTTCGATATAATCATATAATTGTTTTGTAGAAAACTTTGTCATGATCTCAATTTTGGAAATTTTTTCAATTATGGAAACTTTCCAATTATGGTAAATTTTATATTTAGGAATTTCAAAGTTTGGAAATCCTCATGAAATTTCGCAAACTTTTGAAATATCTCTGTTTCTGAAATTTTATGATAATTGTGAAAACTTTCCATTTTTAGAAACTTTCCAATTTTGGAAATTTCCTATTTTGGAAATTTTTCAATTTTGGAAATACGTAAATTTTCTTTGTACCAGAAACATACAATTATTCTGAAAATTTTTATTTTTGGAAACTTTCCATTTATGCAAAGCTCACAATTTTGGGCACTTTCTTTCAAGAAAGTCTAGACAAATTATGAGAATATTAATTGGCATTTAAATTCATAATTGGAAATTAAATTATTTACAAAATTCTTTATTTTGGATTGAGCCTCGAGGAGCCGTCCAATTTAAAGTTAGTTGTTATAATTAAATTTCCTAAATTGAATTTAAATTGTCAAATGTTTAATTTGGATTGAGCCTCGGGGAGCCGTCCAAACTATATTATCAATAAATTCTTATTTTGGATTGAGCCTCGGGGAGCCGTCCAAATTAAGTTATTTATTGATATTAATTTTCCATAAATAAATTATGTGATCAAATCTTGGACATTTTTGAGGTGATTCTCAAATGATAATTTCTTTATTTGATTTATGAGGTAATGCTCTTACATATTATTGTCTCCAAAATTAATTAGGAAAATTGTTTCCTATAGAGTATATTTCCTTAAATAAGATTTTCATGAAAATAATATGTGGTTGAATTAAGGGAATCTGTCTCTTAATTTAATAAGATTTGATTTAGAGAAATCAAAGTCTTAAATATATTATTTCCGAAATTGATTATGACAATTTAGGAAATTGTTTCCCAAAATAATTCCTTGAATAAACTGTGAAATTAGAATTAGAAAATCCGGTTCCTAATTCAATTAATGAGACTTGATAAATTAAGTCACATACATACATTATTAAGGAAATTGTTAGAACATGACATAATTATATGTCATGAATGTGCTTAAAAGAAAAGGATGAGACCCAAATCCCCTTACAAAATATTAAGGCCAACACCTTCCATTAATATGGTTAGAACCGGAGTTTTGATTCTCGTTTGGGTTGATAGACACATCCATGCCCATCTTGAACCTCAACATGTTCAAACCATGGAATTAGTTTATGATTAATATAGTTGGAGTCAGAGGTCAATCCTTAGTTTTGGTTGTTGGACACATCCAAGCCTGACTAAACGGTTGAATGAGCTCCAACCATATTAAAACTATTTCTTGATTAATGGGTCAGCCTTAAGCTTTGAGCATCGATTTGTTGTGCCACAACCAAGGTCGATGCAAAGAGAAGTGCAGTTGGGTGCTATGTATATTGTTGCATACTTGTTAATGAGTTAACAACCCAATGATTTATGCAAACATTCAATTAGCTGATAGCATAATGTGATAGTTACATATATGTAATATGTAATCGGTATAATTACCTACCTTCATAGCTAAGAATGACTTGATGGCCCCAGCTATGGTTGTTCTTATCTATGGATGGATATCAACCTATTTGAAGATGTTCCTATGATCTCCCGAATTGATAAAAAGGGTTATTCAATTCGAAAAATAAATAGGATTTAATGAATGTATATTGATGCATTTTTTATCATTCTCATCACATAACCTCAATTTGTATTTCTAGGATAATCACTTGATCATGTCTTCTCTGAATTTGCGTTCCATTTTGGACACCAATAAGTTAACTAAGGACAAAAGGATTGAAAAAGCACCAAAAGGCACTTGCCATCATTGTGGCAAGGAGGGCCACTAGCTAAGAAACTGCAAGGTTTATCTTGAGTCCTTGAAGAAGAAGGCATCCGATGCCCCATCCTCTTCAGGCATCTTCGTTATTGAATGTCACTCTATTTTCTTGTACACCTGGGTACTTGATACTGGGTGTAGCTCACATATATGTAATGACATACAGGGGCTAAGGAATAGAAGAAGACTCGTCAAGGGAGAAGCGAATTTGCAAGTTGGAAATGGAGCAAAGATTGTTGCTATTGCCATCGGAACATATTTGCTAAAGCTCCCTACTGGACTTGTCTTAGAATTGGATAATTGTTATTTTGTTCCTTCGTTAATAAAGAACATTGTATCTATTTCATGCTTGAATGAAAAGGGTTACCATTTAACTTTTAGTAACAATTGCTGTTACATAACTTTAAATGGTGTTCTTTATGGGACCAGAACTTTATGCAATGGTATCTACACGTTAGATTTATCCGGTGACATTTTCAATATCGAAGTTAGCAACAAACGTGCTCGAATAGATAATCAAATAGACTCCTACATGTAGCATTGTCGTCTTGGCCATATAAGTAAGAAACGCATGACCAAATTACACCGATGTGGAATTCTGGAATCATTTGAACCCGGTTCATTTGATACATGCGAATCATGCCTAAAAGGCAAGATGGCCAAATTATCCTTTTCCGGAAAAGGTAAACCAGTGGGAGAATTGCTTGGTCTAATACATACTAATGTATGTGGACCAATGTCAACTCTTGCACAAGGAGGCTATAGCTACTTCATTACCTTTATCGATGATCACTCACGATTCGGGTATGTGTTCTTAATGAAACACAAATCTGAAGCTTTTGAGAAATTCAAAGAGTTCAGAAGTGAAGTAGAGAAATAGCTTGGCAAAAGTATTAAGATACTTCGATCCGATCGGGGTGGTGAATACTTAAGTCAAGAGTTTCAAGATTATCTTAGGGACAATGGGATATTGTCTCAATGGACTCCGCCATATACACCACAGCATAATGGTGTATCTGAGAGGCGTAACCGAACCTTGATGAACATGGTTAGATCTATGATGAATCATGCAACTCTTCCAAAATCCTTTTGGGGCTATGCGCTTAAGAAAGCTGTTTACTTGCTAAACAGAGTCCCGACCAATACTCCATATGAGACGTGGAATAGTAAGAAATCTCATTTATCTCACCTAAAGATATGGGGTTGTCCTGCTTATGTAAAGCGGACTATATCAGACAAATTGGATGCTAAGTCTGATAAATGTCTATTTATTGGATACCCTAAGGAAACGAAGGGTTACCAATTCTATCATCCCTTGGAACAAAAGGTGTTTGTTTCAAGGCATGTTGTATCTCTAGAAAAAGAATTTCTTTTACAAGAAAACAGTGGGAGTAGCATTGAACTTGAAGAAGTTCAAGAAACTCCAGTAGACATTACAGAGACACCTAGTCTAGACCCACAACCGATAACTCATAATGATGAGCTATCAGTTGAACCTAGAACAACACCACTTCTTCGTAGGTCTGATAGGACACGCAATATTCCAGAGAGATACAGATTTCTCATAAGTGAATCGAACGACGTGTTACTCATTAACAATGACAAACCGATCAATTATGAAGATGTTCTGAAAAATTCAGAAAGGGATAAATGGCTTGAAGCCAAGAAGTCGGAAATGGATTCCATGTACGAAAATCAAGTATGGGACTTGGTTAAGCCACCTAAAGGGTGCAAGTGGGTTTTCAAGAAGAAAACCGACATGGAAGGTAATGTTGTTACCTTTAAGGCTAGATTAGTGGCAAAGGATATCGTCAGAAACAAGGAATTGATTATGACGAAACCTATTCGCCAGTAGCTATGCTTAAATCCATTCGGATCCTCCTAGCCATAGCAGCTCATTATGATTATGAGATATGGCAAATGGATATGAAAACAGCTTTCCATAATGGAAACCTGCTTGAGGATATATACATGATACAACCTGAAGGTTTCACAACGGTTGATAAAACCAAAGTATGCAAGCTTCGATGATCCATATATGGACTAAAGCAAGCATCCAGGAGCTGGAACATCCATTTTGATGAGACAATCAAAGAGTTTGATTTCTCACAAAATCCTGACGAACCTTGTGTGTACAAGAAGGTTAGTGGGAGTGCAGTCATATTCCTAATGTTATATGTCGATGACATATTACTTATAGGAAATAATATATCAGTCTTACAGTCAGTTAAAATTTGGTTGTCCAAAACTTTCTCCATGAAAGACCTGGAGAAGCAACCCTATATCCTTGGGATTAGAATCTATAGAGATAGATCAAAATGATTGCTTGGTCTTTCACAGTTTACATATATAGACCGAGTGCTAAAAGGGTTTAGCATGTCGGAATCCAATAAAGGTTACCTTCCCATCAGGCATGGGATCAACCTTTCGAAGTCTATGTGTCCGCGCACAGAAGATGAGAGGATTTGCATGAATAAGATTCCTTATGCATCCGCGATAGGATCTATCATGTATGCTAGGTTTTGTACTAGGCCCGATGTATCGTATGCTCTGAGCGTCACAAGCAGATACCAGTCTGATCCAGGAATGGATCATTGGGCGGCTGTCAAGACAATCCTCAAGTACTTAAGAAGAACTAAGGATGTGTTCCTAATATCTGGAGAAGGTGATATGATAATACGTGGGTATACAGATGCCAGTTTCCAGACAGATAAGGAT